>JAGFNQ010007819.1:33286-46877 GCA_024364735.1 Boesenbergia rotunda | reverse complement strand
CACATTCCCTTAATTCAACCACATATTATTTTCATGAAAATCTTATTTAAGGAAATATACTACTCTATAGGAAAACAATTTCCTAATTAATTTTGGAGACAATAATATGTAAGAGCATCACCTCATAAATCAAATAAGGAAATTATCGTTTGAGAATCACCTCAAAAATTTCCAAGATTTGATCACATATTTTATTTATGGGAAATTAATATCAATAACTTAATTTGGACGGCTCCCCGAGGCTCAATCCAAAATAAGAATTTATTGATAATATAATTTAGACGGCTCCCCGAGGCTCAATCCAAATTAAACATTTGACAGTTTAAATTCAATTTAGGAAATTTAATTATAACAACTAACTTTAAATTGGACGACTCCCCGAGGTTCAATCCAAAATAAAGAATTTTGTAAATAATTTAATTTCTAATTATGAATTTAAATGTCAATTAATATTCCCATAATTTGTCTAGACTTTCTTGATAGAAAGTGCCCAAAATTGTGAGCTTTTCATAAATGGAAAGTTTCCAAAAATAAAAAAAAATCAGAATAATTGTAAGTTTCTAGTACAAAGAAAACTTACGTATTTCCAAGATTAGAAAATTTTCAAAATAGGAAATTTTCAAAATTGGAAAATTTCCAAAAATGGAAGATTTTCACAATTATCATAAAATTTCCGAAACAAGGATATTTCAAAAGTTTGCGAAATTTCATGAGGATTTCTAAACCTTGAAATTCCTAAATCGGAAATTTACCATAATTGGAAAGTTACCATAATTGGAAAATTTTCCAAAATTGAGATCATCACAAAGTTTTCCGCAAAACAATTATATGATTATGTCGAACACTAACCGGCTCTGATACCACTGTTGGGACCGGGTGCATGTAGACATGGATGCGGATTCATAATTTTAAAATTAATTACGTGCAGCGGAAGGTTTAGCATAAATAATTTCTCAAATTATTTAACTACACATCTAAGCATGCAACTTTATCTAGTGTAGGCATGATCATATATTTAAAATTTTACAGAAACGTAAACTAATTTACGTATTACCTCGCGTAACTCGAAGGAAGGGACGAGATCCAACCGTAAGCGTCCCTCGGAAGCTCCGCCTCTATTCGCGTCCAGGCCGAGTATCTTCGGGATGACTTCGCAAAGCCACGAGTTTCGTGTTCTCGAGAACTACTAGATTCTCCGAGAACGCGACAAGAAACCAAGAGAAAAGTAATCATATCAGAAAAATTCACTACCAAGGTTGGCCGGAATCACAATTCCGGCGAGGAGGAGGAAGATGACTTGCGCCCAATCCCAAGGTGATGATGGCCGGAGAGGAAGATCGTCTCAACGGAAGAACTTCGTCGCCTTGGTGCTTCTCCTTGTGCTCATGGCAAGAAGAAGGGAGAAGAAGGGAGAGGCCAGCCAAGAGAAAGAAGGGAGGAGAGGGAGAGAGCCCAAGCAAGAATACTTGGATTATTTCGAATGAATTCCAAGCCTTGCCTTGGGTCCTTTATATAGTGTTCTCTCAACCGCCAAGTCTCTTTTTTCTTATGGAATAAATTTTCATAAGAAATTTATCATATAAATTTTCTATGACTTATTCCATCATGCCAAGTCTTGATTTTATATCATGGTTAAAATCATATTTTAATTCATGATAAAAATCAATCAAGTCTCTTTTTTTTCTTATGGAATAAATTTTTATAAGAAATTTATCATATAAATTTCTTTATATAAATTTCTTTATATAAATTTCTTTATCATGATAAATCATCCATGATTGATTTTATAAAATAAAAGAAATCAATCCATGGTTCATTTTAATTTTCATGAAAAATAAATTTTATATAAATTTCTTTATATAAATTTCTTTATCATGGTAAATTAATCCATGATTGCTTTTATAAAATCAAATAAACCAATCCATGGTTCTCTTTAATTTCCATGAAAAATAAATTTTATATAAATTTCTTTATATAAATTTCTTTATCATGGTAAATTAATCCATGATTGCTTTTATAAAATCAAATAAACCAATCCATGGTTCTCTTTAATTTCCATGAAAAATAAATTTTATATAAATTTCTTTATCATGGTAAATCAATCCATGATTGATTTTATAAAATAAAATAAATCAATCCATGGTTCATTTTAATTTCCATGAAAAATAAATTTTATATAAATTTCTTTATCATCCATAATTTTATAAAACAAACCACACTTGATTTATTTTATAAATCGAACCAAACAATTTGGTTCCCTCCCTTTGTTGTGGTCGGCCAAGCAAAGAGGGTGGGGACCCTCTTTGGCCGGCCTATCCAGGCCACGCCCCAATGAATTATACTCATTTAATTCATCTATTAAGTCTTCAAAAGACTTTAGCCATTTTACGCTTCCGATGCGTCTCTGAAAAATTCAAATTCGACTTATCGTTTGGCTCAACCAAACCTAATCTCTCTTGATTGGAAAATCCAATTTTCAACTCGTTTTAAATCCCTCGGATTACTCGTAGTACGTGTGACTAAATAGGCTTTCGATTTATGTTGGCCGTCTATAATTAGCCAATTATAGAACGATCATGAGTGGCACCTAGTAGTACATCATGATCCCCAATTAATCGAAAGATCAACGGTTAACCTCAAAAAAAATTCTGAACCCCTTCAGCAGCTATAATGAATCATGCCCCATTCCCTTCACCATCTTATACCCACTTGGTTTAGGACATGGTCTATGTGTGTCAGTCCCCACTAGGCTGACTACGTCACACCTAGCCCAAGTAACGTTTTCTCGTCCTACGGATTGTAATTACTCTCATGTATCTAAGAGATTTATACTCTGAACATGTCATGCTCTGGCCAAAGACTTCGAGTAACAATCCGATGATAGGCCTTGGGTATACATCTCCTCGCAAGGAGTGGTGAATCCTTTGTAGGTTGTTCAAACATCTTCGGGCACTTCGGCTTATACCCAATCATCCTGGGTCCACACCTCCTTGGAGATGCTTGCTTAAGATGTCAAAGTATAAGTCTCTATGACCAAGATGACTTGAACACCGCAAGTCAAAGGAACATCGCACTTAAGCTGCAGTAAGAACTTCACTAACATATCTATATGTAGACTACCATATGAAGTTTTACAGCCAGTCACTCCAATGAACTAGTTCCCTTAACTATCATTCATGTTTATCTCCGGACATCCCAATGTCACCAGCCAGTGAGAATCAGCTGATTAGAGAATAACACATGCTAGTCTCAACAGAATTGATAGTGTACGTACTTATCAATTCATCGACTAGGGATAATTTCAATACTTCACAATTGTACATGTAGAGATAATCACTAGTTGTGAATTCATCACAAATTCTCTCATGCTGTGAATTGTATTGTGGATATTCAGTAAATGAGTTTAAGATCTCAATCAAATACATAAACATGTATACTCAAATAGTGAATATTAAAATAAATGATTACAATCATAAGGCGATTGCCTTAGGACACTTTTCTCATATCACTAACAGCCTTGTGGTCATCCATGGTGGATTTATCTTGTGTCAAGTTAGAAGATCTATTTTGTGAAATGGAACTACATGAGATCTCTAACAAAAGTTCAAAAGAGAAAGGTATTGCCTTAGTGGCAGGTGACAAGAAGAAGAAGAAGAAGGAGAAGGAAGTCTCTTCATCTTCATCTTCATCCTCATCCGAGTCCGAGTCCGATTCCGAGGAGGATGGCAGCGGGTCTTCTTCCTCTGAGATGGCCAATTTTGTGAGAAGAATGATGAGGAAGAGCCGGCGCTTTAAGGGTAAAGGTAACTCAAGTGGAATTACAATTGATAAGTCTAATGTTACTTGTTATGAGTGTAGCAAGAAAGGACATTACAAGGATGAATGTCTAAAGTTAAATAAGAAGAAGGGTAAATCAAAGAAGAAAAAGAAGGCCTTGAGGGTCACATGGGATGAACCGTCCTCTAGTTCATCCGAAGAAGAGAAGGAGGAGAAGTACACTCATCACCGTGCCCTCATGGCCATAGAGGATTCAAATGAAGAGGAGAGTGACAACGAATCAAGAAGCTCCTCAACCGCGCCTTCATCATCTTCGGATGATGAAGAGGTAATCTCTCCCGAGTTAAACAAATGCTATAGAGCAATAGCGTACTTGACAAAAATACTTAAGAAATCTAAGGCCAAAGTCAAAACATTAAGGTTGGAAGTAAAAGAATTGAGATCCTCTAAGGTTGAGGATATTAATGCTTTGCAAGATGAACCCCTTAAGGATGAAAATAAGAACTTGAAGAGCGAAGTTAAAAACCTCAAGAATGTTCTTGAGAAGTTTTCAACAAGCTCTAAAACATTAGATATGATACTCAACTCACAAAGGGCGATATACAACAAGGTTGGTTTGGGTTACCAACCTAAAGAACCTAGTGTCATATCTTTAATGTCAAAAACTTAATTTAGGTCACCAAATGCCTCTAGGGTTCAAAAGGCTAGAAAGAAAATGACTAAGGCATGGGTGCCAAAGTCATTCATTGTAGATTCATTAGGTCCCAAAATTTGGGTACCTAAAACCTCTATCTTTAGAATTATATAAGCATTATTTGAGGGGGAGCATCTATCAACATGGGAGGTTGATATTTGGTGCCCCAAACCCATGACCAAAGGCAAAATTGTCATTCACATGGATGGTTATGGAAAATTCGAATTAAATGCTTTGAGCTCCATTGTTTTAGATCTTATGACAATATAATTCCTTGGCTAGTGATTTTTATGGTATTCATGTGTTAAAGTACATAGTCATGGTATAATCTACTTTAGTGTTTAAGTTCTTCTATGATCAAGTATACCATGATTTTCTTGTATGTATTATGCCAGCATGAAGAACTAATGGTTTGTGATGATCACTATGCAAATCTTACCATACATGATTAGACAAAGAACATGAACTTAAGGTTTATGAATTATTTGTTCAAACCTGATATGTTTCATATGCCGGATACTAAATGGATTATCAAGTTTAAGGTGTCACATGCCTAACACTTAGTTGTTCAAGATCTAAGAGTAACTTGTATTATCAAGGTTGTTTGGAATAAACATAATCTACTTGGAACATAAGTAATCATGTATAAGTGTGATTTATTTTTGTATTTAAGGTCTACCATGATCAGATTTGTTCCCAAAACAAAGAGGAAAGTAACTAATTCATCCCTACTAAATAGCAATATACATCCATGCTATTCATGATTATGAATTTTATGTTCAAAGGGTTGTATGTAAACCTTGGAATTTTGATACAAGCATGTTTTTGAAAGGTTTATCATACTTTTATTTGTATCATGAAATTTGATCATACCTTGATACTAATGTTATATAGGCATGTTTTGAAATTTAATCATATGTTGATCACTTTCAAACTTATCATGTTTTCTGGAATCATGCTTTGAACTTTGTATTTATAAGTTTTACTCTCAAGATATATTAGAGATGTTGCATGATTTGATAATATACATGATAGTTAAAGAGATGCAAATCATGTTGTTTTCTTTGGGTAAAGAAACATGAATGTTGTTTAATGGAACACTGTTAGGAGTTAAAACTGATTGAATTAGGGTTTAGAAGTGTTTCAGAGTTTCTGAACTGTCGTCGGTATCAGACCTGATTGGTCCACCGATCGATCAGGACTCACCCTGATCGGTCCTATGACCGATCAGATCAACTCTGATCAAGGAACTCCAAGATCGTTCCAATATGATCCAAAACCTCCTCAAACCAATCTCTTCTCATCGAATTGTATCAGTTTAATGATCATACTCCTAACAAATCTGATACAAACCAAGTACAATTGAAACATACGTGATCCTCCATTGGTACAAACCTGGTACTAAGGGAGTACAAATTTGTTCAAATGGTAAAATATGGGTAGAAATTATTAAGACCCTTGATTCACAGAAATGTTTCTGAAACATCAAGTGATCCTAGTCATACTTGGAATAAAATTTGATACAAACCTATGTTGGAATGTTCAAATTCATGGGAAAGGGTTTGTTGAGTCATGACTCTTGCTCTTAATGTCGTGTTTCAGAAATATTTCTGAAATGTCGAATATTAATAGAGTCTACACCCCTGTTGTAGAATGAAAATTATTAATGCAGTCTGATCAGGAACGTATCAGAGTTTCAGGAATTTTTCAGAAATCTGATCGATCCCCAGACTAATCAAAAAATTTTCTGTATCACATAATCAACGAACCTAATCGGTCACGGAGACCAATCAGGATTATGTGTTGGATACAGATGCATTTCCTACTTGTCATATGAAACATATACATGTTTGACCATGATATATTTCTGTATATGGTTTCATGTGCAATTCCCACTTATTGACGTATGATGCATATACATTGTTGCCATGATACATTTTTGGTATATGCCTCTCATATATAATTCGAAATTTACCTTTGATTATTTTGGGTTTAGGGAGAGACCCTTGGTTGAGGGGGAGTTTGATGTTTAAACTTAATAACCATACCCTTTTCGATGTTTGACAAAGGGAGAGAAAATGACTGATTAAGTTTATGGTTATTATAGGGGAGGATCATGATTCCCTTATGAGAATTGAATGGACTTCAATTGATTGATACCTAAACTTAAATCGGGTTGTCAAACAATAAAAAAGGGGGAGATTGTTGATGCAGTCTGGCCCGGTTGTTGTTTTGGTGTTTGACAATGATTTAAGTTTGATTGAATGAAATTTGGATTAAGTCCAGGTGGATCGGGAGATCGCACGCTGGCATGTGAAAAGTCCTAACTTGGAGGGTTAGGCATGGAAAAATCCTAACTTGGAGGGTTAGGTGTGGAAAAGTCCTAACTTGGAGGGCTAGGTGATGGAAATCCCGGTGAGTGAAGCCGGGTCCTGGTAAGTGAAGCTAGGTGATGGAAATCCCGGTGAGTGAAACCGGGTCCTGGTGAGTGAAGCCAAGTGATGAAAATCCAGGTGAGTGAAGCCGGGTCCTGGTGAGTGAAGCCAGGTGATTGAAATCCTAGTGAGTGAAGCTAGGTTGAAATCCCGGTGAGTGAAGTCGGGTCCTGGTGAGTGAAGTCAGGTGATGAAAATCCCGGTGAGTGAAGCCGGGTCCCGGTGAGTGAAGCCAGGTGATGGAAATCCCGATGAGTGAAGCCGGGTCCTGGTGAGTGAAGCCAGGTGATTGAAATCCTAGTGAGTGAAGCTAGGTTGAAATCCCGGTGAGTGAAGCCAGGTCCCGGTGAGTGAAGTCGGCTGACCGAAACCCTGGTGAGTGAAGCCAGGTCCTAGCTTGGAGGGCTAGGTTGAAGTCCCATTGAGTGAAGTTGGGCATGGCACGAGTCAGAGAAGGGTTGGAGGCTTGTTCTCGTGACTTAGAGTGCATTTGGGCTTGCCTGGATCGGTCTAGTGACCGATCAGGGAGTATGCGTTTCACCCATTGTTTAGCTCCTGATCGGTCTGGTGACCGATCAGGGAGCAAACAGTGAGGTTGAGTTCCCCTGCTGATCTGCTCCTGATCGGTCTGGTGACCGATTTGGCTCACTGTGCAGATCGTTCTGGAGAACGATTCAGCTTCGCGAGTTCCTCACTACGATCGATCAGGACAGAGCCTGATCGGTATGGTCATGACCTGATCAGTCCGGTGACCGATCAGGAGGTTTGGACTGTGAAGATCAGAAATCGCCCGATAAAGGGGTGGATCGGTCTGGTGATCGATCCACAACCTGGGATCGGTCTGGTGATCGATCTAGGAGAGTCCCAAAGAAATCGCGATTTCTAATCGAGCGTTGGGGACCGATCAGGACGAAGCCTGATCAGTCTGGACATATCCTGATCGGTCTGGTGACCGATCACGAGACCCTCTGATCGGTCTGGTGACCGATCACTTTAATTCAAAAGGCACTGTCAGGCGCTCTGATCGCGTCTGAACGTATCCGATTCTCTGCGCTTAACATCTGATATATGATTTGCTGTGTGATATGCATTGCTAAGCCTCTGTTAGAGTGTGCAGGTGATAGCAGGTGATTCAAACACTCAAGGAGGGTCAATGGGAGGCTTTCCTTGGAGCAGGTTTGTTTGTTTCTCCTTCTCAGGTTTCAACGGTGACTGGAGCAGCTGGCGACTGACGGAGACTCAACTGGAGAGAAGGTCTTCAGTGGACTGAGTGCTCAGGGAGGTCAGTGGGTTCAGGCTGGCTCAGTGGATGCTGATGAATCTTGCGATGGTGAGAGGGAGCTTATGTGACGAAGCTTGAAGCAGAGAAGAAGAGGCGAACAAGACAGAAAACTTGGGAAGTTTGGCTGGGCTGTGTTCTTACTCTCTGTTGCTTTGTGCTTGAGCGATCTTGTTGCATTCCTGTGAGATCTTTGTAAGTGTTCCTTCTTGTGTGATCTCTTGTACTCAAGTTCTACCATCCGTGAGATTTGTGGAGAGGTTTCTCCACCGAGAAGGAGGCTCTATCTTATCCGGTGTTCACCGGGGCTTGATCTGCCGACGATCAAGGGATCGCCCGCCTTACGGGCACGCCTAGGAGTAGGGGCAAGTTATCCCCGAATCTTGTATATCGAGGTGTTAACGTCGGTTTGCTTTCCTTTGCTTTGGTTTGTTGTTTTTAGTTTTCTGTTTCTGCATTTGCTTCCGCTGCCTAACTCTGAAGTGCAAAATAGTTTCAAAAGTAAAAAGTCTAAGTGTTTGGCTATATTCACCCCCCCCCCTCTCTAGCCATCCGGGTTCCAACAAAAATCTGCCCAACAAAAAATTCATGCTCATCTATTGCCTTTGCCACTCCAATTGACCCTTGAAACAATCGAGAAATCAAAATATATGGATCATCAACTATAGGAAGTTTTTCCCCTAAGTCACTATACTACTCTAGAAGAAATTTATATTGTTCAATCTACATATTATCTGCTAAGAATTCTTGTACATCTGTATGGGATTATAATTCTTCTGTAATTTTGATATCATGCTCTTCCTCCTTACTCCAAATAGGCTCAAAGTATTCAATATCTGTTGTACAAAGATTCATAATCTCATCTTCTTGGTTACTTGCTTTTTCATTGAGATCAAATGTCAAATTTCTTGTATTTCTATTTGTATTCACCACACCACTATACACAGAAGACGATAAAATATTAGTTCTGAATATTTCTAATATATTAGCTCAATGTCCCATGACAACATTTGTATTAAGCATATTTCATATCTCAGAGAGAATTACTTCAGCAATATGATCATGTCTGAAAAATAAATTACAAACTATGTTGCGAAAGTTATAAATTCATAATCAAGTGGTGCTGTAAAATCAAAGAGGAAGCAACAATCGATACAGATCTGATATTAGACACACGTTGGGACTAATATGGGATGATATCAGGCCCAATGTAATCCTGATATATATCATCCCATATCAACGCCACATTCAAGCATAAATTTATCGTAACGTTATAAAATTTATAAGAATTCTAATTATGCAATGCATTACACCATTAGACTGATTTTACAAATTAAAAATCAATAGGAAGGGTTGATCATGGAACTATCACTAAAGTCTAGCTGAAATTTAGCATCACAATGGAGAAACTCACATACGTGATTAAGTAATGAAGGACACCATATTCAAGGTGTTGTTCATGATCTTCGCCACACATCCATGGACAACAATAATACAAGCTTTTATTACAATAAAACTTATACTATTTTTTTATCGTATACATCAATTTTAAGTAGCAAAATGATACGTACATCACTAAATCTTTATCTATCTTCTTCTACCAAATACACTATTATTTGAAAATTCTCCTTCACCATTGATCTTCCTCAACGATTCATTGAAGTTGCCTCTTGAATACTTTAAGACAATACTCCCACTTTCTACTCCATCTTTTTGCAATCCCACCAAAATGTAGGAAAATTTTCATGATGAGTCGTATTTAGTCGAGAAGGAAGAGATATGGAGAGTGAGAGAAGATGAGGTGATCTGCATCTGAACCATTATATTTTATTTTTAAATCAAAACTAATAAAAATATAGTTCGGATGAATTAGAAAATGAAGACCAGAAAGGGAATGTTGGCGGGAGGGGTAAAAAGAGAATTTATTTATGTCATTTGGTAAAACTCAAAGGCTATGTTTAGTAAGGTGGTAATCAACTTCGTAATGTAATCTATATTACATTACAAGATTTATTACTTTATTTGGTACAGTTTTAAAATCGTAATGTAATATAATCTAGATTAAAAAATTAGTTAAAGTTGTGTAATCTGTATTAGAAGACCAACAACATATAATCCTAGATTACATTTCAAACTCAATTATATTACAAATTTGATTATATTACCCCTAATTAAATATAGTTAAAATGTGATATGCTTTTTGATAAATATAATTTTATAAGTGCCCCTTTGATAAATTGTCGTAAAAAGAATACTAATTGCACTTTAGGACGTGTAAGAACAGCGCAGTGGAACGATCCCTTATCGATTTTTTTATTCATTCAACAGATGGTTGAAACTTGATTAAAAAACAAATACCGAGAAGATTAGCTGTCTAATTATAAAGATAAAGAAATTAGAAACTCGTATTCTTTCCTACCTAAACCAATTTGGTGTTCCAATCAACACAGTCCTCATGGATCGTAATTATGGAATGATTTTTTTTTAAACAGCTTTTTATTCTTTTCTAGGTATAAATAACAAGAAACCGGTGATTGCGCTTCGCTTTCCATCTTTTCCTTTATTCTTATTTAATTACGCTGGCATGGTGAAGGTAGCGTCTTTGGTCCACGACAACCATCACATCGGTAGGTACGGACGTCAAATAGGCGACCGACCTTGGGAAATGGTGGGAAACGGAGACGCCGGCGGCAGCAGCGGCGGCGAGCCGCTGCTTTCGTGCAAGACGACCTCGTACCTCCGCTGCCTCTCCCGGTCCGACGACGAGCTCCGGGCGTTCCGCTCCTGCCTTCGTTGGTTGTGCGTCGACCAGTCCGACACATGCCACGCCGTTGTGTCTTGGTCCGTCTTCCTCCTGCTCAGCATCTTCGTGCCCACCGCGTCCCACTTCGTCCTCAACTGTTTCCCAGGACGCCGCGCCTACGACGTTGCGGTTCAGCTCTCCCTCACCTCCGCCTCCGCCCTCGCCTTCGTCTGCCTCTCCTCCTTCGTCCGCCGGTATGGCCTCCGCCGCTTCCTTTTCCTCGATAAACTCGTGGGGGAGAGCGAGCGGGTGCGAGCGGGCTACATGGACCAGCTCAACCGTTCCTTCCGCCTGCTGTCTATCTTCGTCATGCCCTGCTTCGCAGGAGAGGTCGTCTACAAGGTCTGGTGGTATTCCTCAGGGTCGGAGAGGGTTCCTTTCCCCATCGCCGGGAGCATCGTGGTCGGGAACGTGGTGGCCTGCGCGCTGGAGCTGGCCAGCTGGATCTATCGGGTGGCTCTCTTCTTGTTCGTCTGCGTCCTGTTTCGCCTGATGTGCTACCTGCAAATCCTCCGGCTACAGGATTTCGCAGCCGTGTTCCTGGAGGGAGGCCCGACGTCGGACGTGGCGGAGGTTCTGGGAGAGCACCTCCGCATCCGCCGCCAGCTCAGAATCATTAGCCACCGCTACCGCTCCTTCATCCTCTACAGCCTCATCCTCGTCTCCGCCAGCCAGCTAGTTGCTCTGCTCCTGACCACCCGCCACCGCGCCATCGTGAACTTCAACAACGCCGGCGAGCTCGCTGTAACAAATGAATACATTCACAAAACTAGCTAATTGACTTTGCCAATAATAAAAGACGAATTCATTGTTTGCCTTAAATTTGTCGATTTGTTGTGACAGCTATGCTCGATCGGGCTGGTGACGGGATTGCTGATATGCCTACGAAGCGCTGCGAAGATCACGCACAAAGCGCATGCGATAACAAACCAAGCAGCGACGTGGCACGTCTGCGCCACCATCGAGTCCGACGCCGAGAATCCGACAGCCATACCCACCTGCGACGACGAATCCGGGGAAGAAGACGACGAGTGCAGGAAGGATGACGGTGACGAAATATTGGATGTCCGGAAGATAACGCCATGCCACACGAACAACATCTCCTACCAAAAACGACAGGCATTAGGTAAATATATATAATAATAAATTGATTTTACACTTAATTAGTAACAATGTCTGCAATTTGATCAATCTATTTGTTGTCACTGCAGTGACATACTTGGAGAATAACCGAGCAGGGATCACCGTTTTCGGCTTCGTAGTCGATCGGACATGGCTTCATGCGTTGTTTATGATTGAATTTTCACTGGTAATGTGGTTGCTGGGCAAAACAATTGGAATCTCTTAGTCCCTGAAAGTTACAGCTGACTTTGTTGGTACCTAGCCATGGACTCTTCTACATCTGTGCACAACAAATAAACAGTAAATAAAAATTGACAAAAGAAAAGGAAAATGGAAGAAAAAGGGACACAATTTGAGAATAAAAATTATTTTCATCTGTCCAAACCAGGCGGATTGTGTTCCAAGACGACGTAAGATTAGCTTTTGGAGCGATATATTGGCAGCGTGTATTCACCCATACCGTTATATAGTGCTCGAGACGTGTATGTATTTCATCTGTGATGAGTGTGTATTCACCTATATCCAGAGGTATGTATATTCATCTGTGTTTCCATCCATGCCGTTGTATATATATCACTGTGAGACATCCGAGATTAGCAATGGAATTTCCATAGTCAAAATCAGTCTAACATAGCGAAGGAATTAGGTTTCCATTGCTAAATAGCTACGGATTTAATATTCTATCGAAAACTAGGATGGATTTTTATTCCATCATTAATTTAGGGATGGAAGTCTAAATCAGTCCCTATTTTAGTGGCCGAAAAATTAAATCTGTTGCTATTTAGCGACGAAAATCTAATTTCATTGCTATTTTAGCCATTCATTTAGACTTCTGTAACTAAATTAGCGATGGAATGAATATTATGTTTAAGTTAGAGATCAAAATTAGGGTTTCATCTCTAATTTTGATTGCTAGACAAAATTCCTTCTCTCGATATTCGATTTTCCCCTCTCCAATCTCTAGCAATCTATCCTCTACTCTCTGGCGCCTCTCCACTCCGATCTCCAGCAAGCGTATGCTCCTCTCCCCTAAACCCTCTCCTCCTCCTCCCGTTGCGAGCTCGTGGTCGGCCGCCGGGGACTATGGTGCAGCGGCATGTAATGTGATTGATTTGATTAGCAAATTATTTGTTAGTTTTTTCGGCAATTTACCAAAGGGCGTACCTAAGAATTGGTATTTACCAAAAGGCGTACCATGGTTTCAATGTCACCAAAGGGCGCACATATTTTAGTAAACTTCCTCTTATACCCCTACCGTCAAGTACTGCATGTCTTTCTCATTCTCATTCTCATTCTCTTTCTCTTTCTCTTTGTCAGTAACGAATTTCGAGACGGACCATAAAGAGATGTTACTTTATATTTTCATTTTTATATTATGGAACCTTTCTCAAAATAAAAAAATATTGAAATTAATTAAAATATTTTTATTAAATTAAAACTAAAAGAACATTTCAGTCACCCACGTTGGGCCTGAAATGGTT
>JAGFNQ010007819.1:0-29376 GCA_024364735.1 Boesenbergia rotunda | reverse complement strand
TAAAGGGTCATTCTAGCTGGCTAGATTCTAGCCATCTAGAATTACCCAATTGTAAATATACCAGAAATATAAAATTGAAAGAAAGCTTGAAAACAAATTTCGATGTCGCACTCCACATGCGAATCTGTCACTCGGTGGGTCCACTGCTGTAACGAGGAGTGCGTCTCGGCCACAGTAACGCCGCCACGAAGTCTGTGTCGGCTTCCTCCTCCTCCTCGTTCCTTCGACGTCGCAGGCCCAAACTTGATGTAACGGGACCGCGTTTCGGCCACCGTGACACCGCGACGAACATTATATCGTGCTCCTGCCCATTATATCGCCCTCCCCCTCTTCCTTCGACCTCCCACGCCGCTCGGCTCGTTATTAGTACCAGAAAGCCCACCCCCCTCTCGAGCGGCGAGTTGAGGAAGAAAGAGCGAGCTTTGGGGCCGCCGGTCGCTCGCTTTCCTTTGGATCTAACAGAATCTAGAGCTTCGGTCGATGCTCTGGTGATCGCTTCTGTTTACGGGGAGAGGACATGGGTAATTGCTTGAACTCTTCGTCTCGGGTCGAGAACGCTCATCCTCCGCAGAGCGCATCGAGTGAGTCGTCTTCACTTGAGTTGCTTTCCGCTTCGAGTTGGGATCTCGTTGGCATCTTTCTGGTGTTTGTCGTTCTAAGTAGCTTCTCGCTTCTGTTTATCACTTGCTTCTTTTGCTTGAAGATTTCCTTTTACATAAAGGCTTATCCCCTTTCTGAGAATTTTACTGATTTAGCTGATGAACTTGAGATTAGCTTTTCTGGAGCTTAACCCTGAAATAGATCGATCTCCATATATATCATGATATTTTTGCAGAGAAAGATATTTATTTGATCAAGGTGTCAATTGGAGTCAAAGAAATAGATCAATTCTTTTTGGGAAGCAGTGTCGCATGGAGGCTTGCATGAACTTTGTCAGGCATTTCTGGTTGTATATTTGGCAAGGAGATACAGTGAACTAGTAGAACAAGGATAGTCAGAAGTATGCCATTAATGGTCGATTTCATTGAGAATTCAAGACATGGAAAGTTAAACTCTTGACATTAAGTAATGACTGGTAGAAAAAACCAAGATTAGTAGGAAAAGCCTCGGTATTACCTATAAAACCATAGTTGTTTCTTCACATTATGGAAGAATGTTTTAGTTATCCTTTCACTACCTAATCCGGTCCAAAATCAGTTCAAGATTGTGATAGACAAGTCATAAGTTGGTTGTTTTCTTATGGATCACGGATTTCAATTCTAGTGACATTTTAAACAATCTTACTATTATATCCTGTCGAATATCAAACATAAACTAGACGCTAATTTAGGTATTAGTGTTCTACCATGCTTTTCATATGAACATTCATAACTAACTGCATTCTCTCAGCAATGACTTGTTGGCTAAATTTACTTCTGTTGCTTAGTTTAGTTCTTTTCGCAATAAACAGGTTCTTCGAAAGCAGCGGTTACTAGTAAGAGAAGTTTGTTTTCTGTTTCCTCGATTCGGACAACATGCTCGACCCCGTCTACTCTATCCATGCAATCCTCTAGTGATATGATAGGCAATCTTACTATTCCTACACCAAGAACTGAAGGTGAAATATTATCATCCTCACAGCTGAAGGCTTTCACATTCATTGACTTGAAAAATGCCACGAGAAACTTTCGACCCGAGAGTCTGCTAGGGGAAGGAGGTTTCGGTTATGTCTTCAAAGGTTGGATTGATGAGCAAACCTTTTCAGCTTCAAAACCAGGATGTGGGATGGCTGTCGCAGTTAAGAAACTTAAACCTGAAAGCTTCCAAGGTCACAAGGAATGGCTGGTTCGTATTCTTCCTCCATTCCCTGTTTTCGTTTAATTCTTCGTTAACACTACAATGTTTTGACGAATTCTTGCAAATGATTGCAGACAGAGGTTGATTATCTAGGTCAGCTTCACCATCCAAATTTAGTTAAGCTTATTGGTTACTGTTCAGAGGGGGATAATAAACTGCTTGTCTACGAGTTCATGCCAAAAGGCAGCTTGGAAAATCACCTGTTCAGAAGTATGTTAAAAATAGACATGGACTGTATTTTCACATTGATCATTGTCTATAAAGTTAGAGACAACAAGGGGGGAGCACCATTACTACATATTACTCGAGACATTGATTTTGATGGGTGTTTTCTTGTAGGAGGTGCTCAGCCACTCTCATGGGTAACGAGGATCAAAGTTGCAATTGGAGCTGCTAAAGGACTCACTTTCTTGCATGACGCTGAATCGCAAATCATTTATAGGGATTTTAAGGCATCCAATATTCTTCTTGACTCGGTATGTCTTTGAATTCATCTAAATCTATTGAACATGAATCTTAAATCTTAAATCATATACAGGAATTCAATGCTAAGTTATCGGACTTTGGCTTGGCGAAAGCTGGACCAACTGGCGATAAAACTCATGTGTCAACTCAGGTCATCGGTACTCACGGATATGCAGCTCCAGAATATATTGCTACAGGTAGACTCTCAGTGAAAGCCGATGTGTATAGCTTCGGTGTTGTGTTGTTGGAGCTCTTGTCTGGACGCCGTGCTGTGGACAAATCAAAGATGGGAATAGAGCAGAATCTAGTGGAATGGGTGATGCCCTCTTTGGGAGACAAGCGAAAATTATATCGGATCATGGACACGAATCTGGAAGGCCAATACCCAAAGAAAGGAGCCCTAGCAGTTTCCACACTCGCTTTGCAATGCATCTCTCACGACCCGAAACTCCGTCCCAAGATGTCTGATGTATTGGCCTCTCTAGAGCAACTGCAAGATATCAAGCCCACGGCGTTTCCATTGCAAGAAAATCAGTATAAATCTGTCGGCACCGTCACTAAGTCATTGATTACTCGTAGTATGCTTTAGTACAGAGATAGTTCATTTGAACTAATATTTTTGAGTGAATGATTAGTGGGGCTGGTTATGTAATTTATTGGCACGTCTTTGCAACAAATCTCTAATGGCTCAAAAGGAACGGTAAAAAATTCTCCTAGGGCAGGATCGCAAAAGGAAGTACCGTATGATTGAATCAAATATTGCTAAAGGATCAAAATTAAGGATTTTAATGTGCTATTCAAGTTCATAGAAAAATTTTAGTTGGGTTAGTTAGGAAAGTCCTGATCTCATGGAATTGGACAAGGAAGTCTTGATCGAGGAATTGGATAAGGAAGTCTTAGTCGGAGTGATTGAGTAAGAAGTCTTGACAGATCGAGAATATCATACAAGAAGTCCTAGGGTCGAGTATATCAGATCAGAAACTCTGGGGTTAAGAATATCAAACAAGAAAGAATATCAAACAAGAAATCTAGAAGGATTGAATATCGAAGGCATCGGACAGGAGGCCCTAGGGTTGAGTACACCAAATAGGAAGTACTAGCGATCAAGAATATCAAGTAAAATAGTCTAAATCTGGTCGAGAATTAGATGTCTAGTGGAATTTCTCGAATGTTAATATTAAGCTCAGCAAAAGTTGAAACATGTCTTGCTTTAGAAAAAAAAATAAAAATAAATATTTTTTTGGTTTTTATTTAATTTCAGTCCTTATGATTCAAAGCGTCTCAAAAACAAAAGAGAAAATTATTTCCATTAGAAATATTTTTTAAAAAAATCTCTCTCTATTTCAAATGTTTTTGAAAATCTTTTTGAACTTAGATATGTTTTTGACGAACGGCAAAAAAAAATGAAGAGAATTGAATTTAAATAAAATAATTTAAAGATCAACAAAAGTTATGCAAAATTCAAAGGGAGAGGTTATGTTAACGGTGGAAAAGAAAAATACTTTAGTGCTTAATACTTGAACATATTTTTCATTGTTGTACGCATTTTGCATCATTTTCTCTTTATCTTTTACTTAAATTATACTGTAATTTTACTTAATTTTAACCATGTTGTTAAAAATTAAAAATGAAGAGACTGTTAGGGTAAGAAATATGATACGATGGAACCTAAATTTTAATATTGACAAGGGAAAAAAGTTAAGTCATATGGTATTTTAATGTGTTGTTCAAGTTCACAAGAAAGCCTTAGTTATAACTAAGTAAGCAAGTCCTGGTCGATAGTCCTAGTCAGAGGGATTAGGTAGGAAATCTTGATAGATCGAAGACATTGGGCAAGAGGCCCTGGAGGTCGAATACACCGGGATGGAAGTCATAGAGGTTGAGAACACCAAACAAAAAGTCTAGACGGATTGAGGACCGGAAGTCTAGCAAAAAATCCCGAATGACAAGATCATCCTGAGCAAAAGTCCAAACAGATATGATGGACCAAGGTTTATTACCAGGTAAACTTTTCCGAGTAAAGTAGTGAGGACGCGCTCTTGAAAAGATAGCAATAGATATTGGTCTAACCTAAGATTTCACAAGAGACCTAAAATTAAGACCGAATTGTTAGAAAACTGTCAATCGTACTTTTGATTATATTTGTGCTAACCTTGTGATGCAAAAATCTAGAAATGAAAGCTAGCTGAAACGGAAAACTCTGGGTGCCCGAAGAGGATCCAAGCGATCGAATGCCTGACTACCCAAATTATGGATTTTTTTTTTTTTTTTTTTTTTTTTTTTTTTTTTTTTTTTTTTTTTTTTTTTTTTTTTTTTTTTTTTTTTTTTTTTTTTTTTTTTTTTTTTTTTTTTTTTCTAATGGATATAGGCATCCTGATGGCTCCAACTACATCTTGTGTACAGATGAGGTGGCACGTTATAATCGAGCAGTGCATGTTAGCTTTTAAGCATCCGAAGAGAAATCCAGACACTCAAAAAGGATAATGCTTCGTCTAGATATTGCCACGTCAGCGGTCCAGGTGTCTGAAAGGAATCTAAGTGTCCAGAGCTGACTAACTCACTGATAGAAGTGAATTGGATAAACCATTCTGGGTGCTCAAGACTGGTCTATGCATCCGAAATCATCTTTATAAAGGGATTCAAATAGCAGCTTCAACCAATCCTTTTTACTCCTCTCTACTTCCATTACATGTCAAAGCTCCACCACGTGTTGTTACGCCATCAAAAAGCTACGCTCAAGCTCCGACTACACAACGCTTCAATACCAAGACTACAAGCTCTAGCGAGTCTAATCCAGAAATGAATCTCTTTCTTTTTTAAAAGAAAGAGATTCTAATGTTTAGGGTTTAGAGTTTATGATTTATCCAATAATAACAATTATCCAACAATAAATTATTACATAAATCTGTCCTATAAAATGATATAATTGATATTTTAATGGATGTTACTATAATAATATAGACCTTAATATCAATTCAATTAATATAAAAAACCTTAACGAGTGTTAGACGTTCTCATAAGAGCTGAGCAAATGCAGACGGGATTCTCTGTTTCAGAGAATCCTTGTCTCGCCTGTCCCATATTTGTCAGCCACAGTCGATGAATCGTTCGATAGTCGATCGAATATCATTGATAGTTTTTATCATCGTACTGAATCAAATGATATTTTGGAAGAACGGTGAACCGGTCGGAATCGTAACAATTCCAATCTCATTGGATTCGACGGTGAATCTGACGAGATCGTAATTGCAGCGATCCCGAACGGTTCATCGTATTTTCTAGGATATAGTTTTGTTCAGGACAATGATCAAATATAGTCGATGGTATCGAATCGACGATCGGACAAGCCGTCAATCATCACTGAAGAGTAAGACAGGCGAAAAAAAAGATAAAATAAGACATAGAATAAAATTGGACAAATGATGACATGGCAGTGATATAATAGTTATAACAGATATCGCGGTTTGATCGTCAATACGAATATATAATTCAAATAAATGGAATCTGAGATGCGAGACGCTACGCGAGCAGCCAGATCAATTTGTCGTTCTTTTATTTTTTTTTTTTTTGTTTGACACTCTCGCCCGGAACGTGTCAGACGTCAAAGTGACTACTTCAAATGACCGCCTGAACCCGTCAAATTTCGGTATCGAACCAAAAACGCCTAAAGGAATCTTCGAGAAAGGGTAAAACGGTAATTTACCTCAGCCGTTGCCCAACATCTTCCTTTTCGTGGCCAGGCTGGAGCTCTGGATATACACGGAATCCACGTGGCGCATCGTCTCCCCCCATTGGCGGTGGGCGCCGTGCCGCCTTGGGTCGCCGACTCTGACAAAGGATTGGAATTCCTGCGGGTAAAAAGGCTTCGAGATCCTTCCACAGACTTCCGAGTTCCGCCAGCCCGCTTTATTAACTCCGCGTTTGGAACGGCCGATTTCTTCATTCCATTGTCGATTTGTCGTGGTTCCGATTGAAATCGTCGTCCTCGTCCTCTTGTTCATCTGTTCCTCGGCGAGTATCGGTCGATGGCGGCGGAAGCGGAGAGCGTGCGCCTGGAGGAGATCGTGCGGAGGGGGATCGCATTTTTCCCTTTCTTCTTCGACGTGGTTGGCACGGACGACGCGGCGTCGGAGCCGGAGCGGCTCGTGATCTTCGATCCGATCAGCCGGAGGGCGGTCGTCCTCCAGAGCAATTCAGGGATGATACGGAACCTGATGCCTTCGGATCTGGAGGCCGACGGGCCTCTGCCTGCCTCCAAGGCGTCGATCGAGGCCCTTAGGGTTGTGGACCCGGAGGAGAACGGCGCCGAGGAGGAGTGCCCTGTGTGCTTGGAATGGCTGCGTGGACACGAGGCCGCGTCCGAGGAGGAGGCGGTGAGGGAGATGCCGTGCGGGCATCGTTTCCACGGCCGGTGCATCGAGAAGTGGCTGGGGATGCGCGGATCGTGCCCGCTGTGCAGGTATCAGATGCCGGCGGCGGAAGAGCAGCCGAAGAAGTCGGAGGGGAAGAGAACACGAGGAGCAGAGAACTGTTCGTGGCCATAACTTTTGGGAGAATGGAAGAAGAAGTTAGTCAACGCGGACAGGAGGAAGAACAGAGTGGAAGCCCAATGAGGTGCGAATTGAATGAGCACCGTAGTTGGATCATTCTTACACGAAAGCTTGTACATAGAAATCTATTTTCCTAGTCGAAAGATTGTTCAACTTTTCTCGTCGATTATTCATCATTTCAAATTTCGACATGCTGTGTGAATCTTGATCGGCTAAGTCCATACTCAGATGTCAATGGTTCAGGTTTGCTGCAAAGGATGCCGACCTTCTTCCTGCAAAGCCACCCTGCGATATGCAACAGGCACAATTCCAGCTGTGTAGTGAGCGATGCGGAGGAAGACCGGCTGGGAGAGATCGAACTGGCGCAGGGGAAAGTTGCACGACCCTTCTCCAGTTCTCCTCCTCCTGCTGCATCATTTAGTGTACAGAAATTAGTTGCAGTCACGACGACGGACTCCCTCCTCAAGCTGTTCCTTCGATTCAGAGCCGTGCGCAAAGGCCAGAGGGGAATACTGAGGCACATGCGAACTCATTCTCATGTGCTTCATTGGTGGAATGTGGAAGGTTTTGAAGGAGGGAGTCGGAGAGTCATAGATGATTAAGGTTGAACATTCTATTAAAATAAAATAGAGTTTTTTAACCAATTGAACCAATTGAAATTTATCATTAAAATTGCAGAAACTAAATTGATATAACATCAATTTTAATTGAGTTTTTAATCACTAATCAATCAATATTAGTTTTTTTGAATTTACAATATTTGATTTATGAATTTACTAATTTTATTCGTTTTTTAAATTTTATAATCAAGATGGAACCGAATAAATGAATCATAAAAATGATTGATGAGAGGTTTAGTCACCTATACATCACCTTCGATCTTGTACATTGCGATAATTTGATAGGTTTAATCTGAATTAACACACACGTGCAGATTGAAAAGTCGAAGTTTCCCAAGAACATGGTGACTAACACATCTAATGTAAAATTTATAATAAGTTTACAAAATTAAAGAAACTAAATACAAATGTTTGGAGCATTATATAGAGAGATGAGGTTTGAAGTTTGTAATTCAAGGAAAATTCAAATTTATTTGATCATGTCGATAAGTGAAGATTAGTTCTCGCATGGCTGACTCGGTCTGACCAAGATGACCCGGTCTGCTGTAGCTCGGGAGGTCGGGGTCGGGCTTAATCAAGGACCAAATCTCAATCACTCGGGTCGGATAAAATCGGGAGCACAAAGTGGAGTTTGAGGTTGCAAAATGACAGCAATCCCCTCTTTGGAGCCAAAGGGAGGGTTTATATAGGGGAGAGGAAGCTCTTTTACCTGTCAGGGATGTCTTATCTCATTAAGGCTAGATCAGTTGGCAGACTGGGATAATGATGATTTTAGCTGCCCTATGAGACTGCTACAGCCGCCTGAGAATCTATCCCCTCTGTCCCTTCTGAACCTCATTAATGCGGGTGATTCTGCAGAGTTCTGCTTATGTCAGAGATTTCTCACATAGAAGGAAGAGATTTGACAGGCTCTGGCATCGATGTGGCCTCCTCTCGATTACAATCCCTGCCCGACTCAGGTCGCCCTGCTTTGAGTGTCCGACCCCGAGCGCTTTGTCACTAATGCGCCAGACCTCGGGTATCCTGTCCCGAGTGCCTGACCTCGGGCATCTTACCCCGAGTGCCAGACCTCGGGCGCCTTACCCCGAGGGCTAGACCTCGGGTACCCTGTCCCGAGTGCCTGACCTCAAGCATCTTACCCCGAGTGCCAGACCTCGGGTATTCTGTCTAGAGTGTCGGACCTCGGGCGCCTTACCCCGAGTGTCAGACCTCGGGTATTCTGTCCCGAGTGCCTAACCTCGGGCGCCTTACCCCAAGTGTCAGACCACGGGTATTCTGTCCCGAGTGCCTGACCTCGGGCACCTTACCCTGGGTGCCAGTGTTGGGTTCTCCCGGCACAAAACAATAAAAACGTAGCGGAAACAAGAACTCACGAGCGATCCATGCGAAAGAAAACTCATACAAAGCTATCTTCTATCTAATAGAATTATCTACTGTTTATACCTTTGAAGCGTGCCCTTCGGTTATCCCGCTCGTCCAAGATGCGCTGGATCGCTTGCACGTTCAAACGTCCGTGCCTCTATTCGTATCCACACGGACACAATCTCTCAACTTCGAGAGAACTACCTTAGTTGTGCTAGCAACTTGAGGTAGCTCGAAAACACCAAGAATCCTACAGTAAGGTTTCGACCAAGAGTGGAGGAGAGGAAGAAGAGAGGAAGGGAAGGGGAAAAGATGAGACAAGAAGAAGACCACATCCAAAGTCACAAGGCCCTCTTTTATAATCATCCCATGAATATGAAGAGGTTTGTGTCTCTTTGGCTTCCCAATAAAGAGCACATCTTTTTATGTGGCTCTTTATCATTTCCCATGCAAGAAAAGAATCTTTTCATCCAATGAAAAGAGACTTTTCTCTTTCCTTCATGCAACTTCGACCGGGCCTCTCGGGCTTCCGACTCGGTCTCCCGACCAAGTCTCCCGAGTGGCGAGCTCCCGACCCAGTATGTCGATCTCCGACCCAGTCCGCCGAGCTCCGACCTAGTCCACCAAGCTCCGACTCGGTTCGCCGAGCACCGACTCGGTCCGCCGAGCTCCGACTCGGTCCGCCGAGCTCCGACTCGGCCCGCCGAGCTCCGTCTCGGCCTCTCTCGAGTTCCCAACTCGAGTCCTCCGAACTGACCTCCCGAGTTCCCAACTCGGGCTCAAATCTGCCGATCAATTTTCCCGAAGCATTGTGTCCTTTGTGCGTGACCCAATAGGTTCTCGTGACGTTGGCAATGCACCTAAACACTTTAGACACATAAGCAATGAGCGGCATCTAGCAATGCATCATTGCTACCCAAGTAACAAGAAAAGTCGAGATCCGACTAAACCTCCGTGACTATGATAATGTATGACCTTGTCCTTCTATCCTTGATATCTAAATTGACCAATGAGGCATAGACCGTGTCATCCTTAATCAATCTTGTGTTTCTTGATCCCCGAGTAGATTCACTCAAACAAATGAGTTCAATATCTCATACTGACTCATTTGAGCATGGTCATGCGTTTCAGTAGTCCTACTCGATCAAGGGGCCCACAGATATCACTCCCGTCATATGGGAGGGATAGATCGCATCTACATCACTCACATCTCTCCGCATAATTCATTACATACCCAGTGATCGCTTTTATAGTCCACCCTGTTACGGGTGACGTTTGACGATACCAAAGTACATAACTCCTTATGTAGGAAACCGTAATGACTTCAGGTCTAAGGACTATTCATATCAATAGTCACATGAGAAAGTCTATGACACTCATATGACAATCTATGAAACTTTCTCATGGCGGGTCATTCAGTACACATTCTCCAATGTATGCCCATGTGTCAACTTAATATCACATATCCATGACTTGTGAGCTCAAGTCATCAGTTGGCCTACATGCTAGTCTCCATGCATTAATATTGTTCCTGAATATTAATGCTTGACTAGGAATAATTTAGTGAAGTGTTCTCTACATTATCTCACTATCAATTCAACCAATCGATATAATGTAGATAAGATCCTACTACACAAGGATATTATTATACATAGTTATTCGGCACAGAATACAAAGTAAGTATAATAACCAAACATGCCTTTATAAGTAATAGAATATGATACAAAATGTCCCTAGTCAATCATCACATAATTGGCTCTAGGGCTCCTACTAACAATCTCCCACTAGCACTAGTGCCAATCACCGTAGTATCTAATACCCAGTGACCTGGTATGACCATCATGCTTCTTTTGTGCCAAAGCCTTGGTCAAAGGATCTGCGATGTTAGAATCAGTGTGTACTCTGCATATCCTCACATCTCCTCTATCGATGATTTCTCGAATGAGATGGAAGCGCCGTAGTATGTGTTTGGTCCGCTGATGTGAATAAGGTTCCTTAGCCGGCGCAATAGCCCCATTGTTGTCACAATAGAGGTTTATCGGGTCTGCTATGCTAGGAACCACACCAAGCTCTGTAATGAACTTTCGGATCCAAACAGCCTCTTTTACCGCCTCAGATGCGGCAATATACTCGGCCTCTGTTGTAGAATCTGCGACTGTGTTCTGCTTCGAACTCTTCCAGCTCACAGTGCCACCATTCAGGCAAAATACATACCCTGACTGCGATCTAAAGTCATCCCTGTCTGTTTGGAAGCTTGCATCACTGTAACCCTTTACAGCTAGCTCCTCATCGCCTCCAAATATCAAGAAATATTCTTTCGTCCTTCGTAAGTAGTTAAGAATATTCTTGACAGCTATTCAGTGACATTCACCTAGATCTGACTGGTACCTGCTCGTCATGCTCAAAGCATACGAGACATCTGGACGAGTACAAAGCATGATATACATGATAGACCCTATAGCGGATGCATAAGGGATCTGATCCATACGGTCTCTCTCCTCCTTAGAAGAGGGACATTGAGTCTTCGAAAGACTTACACCATGTGACATTGTCAGAAATCCCTTCTTGGAATTCTGCATGGCAAAACGATTAAGCACCTTGTCAACATATGTACTCTGACTTAAGCCAAGGAATCTCTTAGATCTATCTCTATAGATCTTGATGCCTAGGATATAGGCTGCTTCACCTAAGTCTTTCATTGAGAAACAATTCCCTAGCCACGTCTTCACAAACTGTAGTGAAGAGATATCATTCCCAATGAGGAGTATGCCATCTACATTCAAGATCAGAAAGATAACTGTACTCCCACTAACCCTTTTGTAGACACAAGGTTCATCTTCATTCTTAATGAAACCAAATGTTTTGATTGCATCATCGAATCGATGATTCCAGCTTCTAGAGGCTTGCTTTAGCCCATAAATGAACCTTTGCAACTTACATACCTTTCCAGCATGCTCTGGATCTACAAAACCCTCAGGTTGTGTCATGTACACATCCTCGAGTAGATTCCCATTTAGGAATGCGGTTTTGACATCCATCTGTCGGATCTCGTAATCATGGTAAGCTGCAATAGCAAGCATGATCCGAATAGACTTAAGTATCGCAACTGGTGAAAAAGTTTCATCATAGTCAATACCATGAATTTGTTTGAAACCTTTAGCTACCAATCGCCCTTTATAGGTATGCATGAGTCTGTCCATGTCAGTCTTTCTCCTAAAGACCCACTTACACCCAATGGGTTTAATTCCCTCAGGTGGATCAACCAAAGTCCATACTTGGTTAGTGTCCATGGATTCCATTTCGGACCTCATGACCTCTAGCCATTTCTCAGAATCTGGGCTCATCACAGCTTCCTGATAGGATGTAGGCTCATTCAACTCAATGAGCGTAACGTCATCATCGTCAGACAAGAGAAAAGAGTACCTCTCAGGCTGACGATGTATCCTATCAGATCTGCGAGGAGGTTGGTCTACTTGAACAGCCTGTTATTCCACAACTTCTTGTGTAACAACCTCTTGATCCACAACATCTTGCGGTGCCTGTTCAACATCCATTAAGGCCTCAGTGTTATCTATATCTTGAACTTCTTCAAGATAGACTTTACTCCCACTAACTCTTCTAGAAATAAACTCCTTTTCTCAAAGACGTCATTTCTGGCGACAAACATTTTGCCTAGTGTGGGATTGTAAAAGTAATATCCCTTCGTTTCCTTGGGATATCCAACAAAATAACACTTATCAGATTTGGGTCCTAGTTTATCCGAGACTTGACGTCGAATGTAAGCCTCACAATCCCAAATTCTTATAAAAGACATTGTGGGACTCATCCCAGTCCATATCGTATATGGTGTCTTTATGACAGCCTTTGATGGAGCTCGGTTAAGTGTGAAAAGAACTGTCTCTAGAGCGAATCCCTAGAAGGAAGTAGGAAGATCTGTCTGACTCATCATCGATCGTACCATATCTAATAGAGTACGATTTCTCCGCTCGGACACACATTCCACTATGGTGTTCCAGGTGGAGTGAGTTGGGATATGATCCCACACTCTGCTAGATGGTCACGAAACTCTTGGCTAAGGTATTTACAGCCTCGATCTGATCGAAGCATCTTAATACTCTTGCCAAGTTGATTTTGTACTTCACTCTTGAATTCTTTGAACTTTTCAAAGGATTCTGACTTGTGTCTCATAAGATACACATTGCCATACCTGCTGATATCATCAGTGAAAGTGATGAAGTACTGATAGCCTTCTTTAGCTGCGACATTGAAAGGGCCACATACATCAGTATGTATGAGTCCTAGCAACTCTGTCGCTCTTTCGTCGTGTCCACTAAATGGAGTCTTGGTCATCTTGCCTAGAAGGCAAGATTCACATGTTTCATATGATTCAAAATCAAATGAGTCCAGCAATCCATCCTTATGGAGCTGGGATATGCGACTCTCATTTATATGTCCTAAGCGACAATGCCAGAGATATGTTTGGTTCAAATCATTTGGTTTGAACCGTTTGGTATTTATGTTATAGATTGGGTTTTCTAGATCTAGAACATAGAGTCCATTCATCAATGGTGCATTACAATAGAACATATCATTCAGCATGATAGAACAACATTTGCCCTTTATGGTAAATGAAAACCCTTTCTTGTCCAAACAAGATACTGAAATAATGTTCTTAGTTAATGCGGGTACATAAAAGCACTCTTCTAGTTCTAGGATAAGCTCAGTGGGCAAAGACAAAGAATATGTCCCTACAGCAATAGCAGCAACTCTTGCTTCGTTGCCTACTCGTAGGTCCACTTCGCCCTTGGTCAATGATCTAGCTCTTTGAAGGCCCTGCACATTAGTACAAATGTGAGAAGCACATCCGGTATCTAATACCCAAGAAGAAAAGATAGATAGATTGACTTCTATAACAAAAATACCTGAGGCAGAAGTCTCACTTCTTTTCTTCTTTGCTTCCTCTAGGTAGATTTTGCAATTCCTCTTCCAATGTCCGGTCTCACCACAATGGAAGCAGGTCCCTTCCTTAGGCACTTTACCTTTGGCCTTGGATGTAGTAGAGTTGACCTTGCCTTTGGCTTGGGTGTTACTCTTGCCTTTAGGCTTTCATTTGCCTTTGCCCTTGTTTACCATCAGTACATTACTGGTCTTGGTCTTCTTGAGATTGAGTTCAACTGTTCTCAACATGCTGAGTATCTCAGGCAAAGGCTTATCAATTTCATTTATGTTATAGTTCATGACAAATTGATTGTAGCCCTCCAGCAACGATTGCAGGATAAGGTCCGTTGCCAATTCTTGGCCCAGTGGGAACCCTAGTCTTTCAAGGTTCTCCACATACCCAATCATCTTGAGTACGTGAGTCCCTACAAGAGTTCCCTCTTGCATCTTGCATGCAAATAGGGCTTTGGACACCTCGAACCGCTCGTGCCTAGCTTTCCCTTGATATAGTTGCTTCAGATGCTCAACCATATCATTTGCATTCATGTTCTCATGTTGCTTCTGAAGCTCAGAGTTCATGGTGGCAAGCATAAGACATGATACATCCAATGCATCGTCCTGATGCTTCTTGTAAGCATCCTTTTCAGCACGGGTGGCGGTAGCGATGAGTGCTTCTGGAAGGGGTTGCTCTAGAACGTACAGTTTACGTTCATATTTGAGGACTATCCTCAAGTTCCTGTACTAGTCCAGGAAATTAGCTCCGTTGAGCTTGTCCTTCTCAAGGATAGATCGTAGAGAGAGAGTATTCGACGTATTAGACGACATGGTGATCTACAACAATACAACATGCAGAGATAAGTATCATATCTAGATCATTTAATTAGGCATTTAATTAAATGATGCTCCCACTAAATTGTAGAGCTTTTGTAGGGGCTAATCATGGATGTAGGCAAACTCATTTTGTCCACACTACTAGCTCCAATTGGCGACTACATTTATGTGGGACAAGATCCAAATTATACTTCATCTTGAATTAGCTTTGGCTAATCGCCCAAGACTAGGTATAATTCGGTAGGTAACATTTTACCAATTACATTGTATGCAACTCTTGAAAAAGGGTCGAGATCCATGTCATTACACATTATCTTAAGTTAGCTTTGGCTAATCGCCCAAGACTTAGTATAATTTGTTCTCTTACCCAATTTTCTCAACTTTTGGGATATGCCTCTAAGTTTCTCAATCCAATTGAGGTGGCTTAGTTAAGTCTCACCTAAAGTTCGATAGCAGGACATCACAATTGTCCTCTCGCACTCTACCAAGATAAAATGCGTTGCTTCGCTTTGGCAGAACCCAACAACAAATGATCGAGGTAGTTTATGAGTACCAAACTTTGATAGGCATATAGAGTTGACTTAATTAAGATAGACATTATATCTAATCATGCATCACATACACACATAGCATATATCAACATATAAGCAAGAAATGTGACATGGTTATGGCCTGTACACTATGATCTTCTCAAGCCAATGAGAAGATCAATGGTCAGCCTAAGGATAACTTCTTCTCCAAGAGCATCCTCCGGCCATCATGTGTGGTTGGTATCCTCCTTGTAACTTCATTCTTCAATGGACACTCCATTCTTCTTTTGTACATTACAATGTAGGAAAACTCGAGTTACATTCGAGTCTAAATCTAATTTTACAATTAGGAAGAATAGACACAAGGCACGACACGCAGGCCGTATTATGAATTACAACATGCACACCACACATACATCCAATCACATTGGGGTTAAGGCCATAATCATTCACCATGTCATCAGACACAATAGACTTAGAACATTGATTTTATTATGAGTGCAAAAATAAAATCTGCCGCTTGAGCAGAAACTCACGGCGGTCCCGCTGCGGGGTGCGGGGCAGCGCCCCGATCCAAAATTTATTTGTTGGTTCCCCGAGTGTGCCGCTGCTCTGGATCCATCAACATGAATCCGAGTCGGTCTCCCATTCCCGAGACAGTCTCGGGGTCTCCTTCCCCGGGATGACCCGAGCGCCTGTCTTCCCGAGTGGCCTCGGGAAGCCTCGGCTCGGTATGACCACAGTGGTCTGTCTTCCCGAGTGGGAGGTCGGGAGCCCGACAGCTACAACAAACAGTTATATGCAACTCATAAAATCTTGTCCTACTTCTATATCACATATAAAAGCATAAAAACTTTGTACGATCTTTCGCAAGTGGCTCTGATACGACTGTTGGGTTCTCCCGGCACAAAACAATAAAAATGTAGCGGAAACAAGAACCCACGAGCAATCCATGCGAAAGAAAACTCGTACAAAGCTATTTATCTAATAGAATTATCTACTGTTTATACCTTTGAAGCGTGCCCTTCAGTTATCCCGCTCGTCCAAGATGCGCCGGATCTCTTGCATGATCAAACGTCCGTGCCTCTATTCGTATTCACACGGACACAATCTCTCAACATCGGGAGAACTACCTTAGTTGTGTTAGCAACTTGAGGTAGCTCGAAAACACCAAGAACCTTACAGTAAGGTTTCGGCCAAGAGTGGAGGAGAGGAAGAAGAGAGGAAGGGAAGGGGAAAAGCTGAGGCAAGAAGAAGACCACATCCAAAGTCACAAAGCCCTCTTTTATAATCATCCCATGAATATGAAGAGGTTTGTGTCTCTTTGGCTTCCCAATAAAGAGCACATCTTTTTATGTGGCTCTTTATCATTTCCCATGCAAGAAAAGAATCTTTTCATTAAATGAAGAGAGACTTTTCTCTTTCCTTAATGCAACTCCGACCGGGCCTCTCGGGCTTCCGACTCGGTCTCCCGACGAAGTCTCCCGAATGGCGAGCTCCCGACCCAGTCCGTCGAGCTCCGACCCAGTCCGCCGAGCTCCGACTCGGCCCGCCGAGCTCCGACTCGGCCCGCCGAGCTCCGACTCGGCCGGCCGAGCTCCGACTCGGCCCGTCGAGCTCCGACTCGGCCCGCCGAGCTCCGACTCGGCCTCTCTCGAGTTATCAACTCGAGTCCTCCGAACTGACCTCCCGAGTTCCCAACTCGGGCTCAGGTCTCCCGAGTTCCCAACTCGGGCTCAGATCTGCCGATCAACTTTTCCGAAGCATTGTGTTCTTTGTTTGTGACCCAATAGGTTCTCGTGACGTTGGCAATGCGCCTAACACTTTAGACACATAAGCAATGAGCGGCATCTAGCAATGCATCATTGCTACCCAAGTAACATGAAAAGTCGAGATCCGACCAAACCTCCGTGACTATGATAATGTATGACCTTGTCCTTCTATCCTTGATATCTAGATTGACCAATGAGGCATAGACCGTGTCATCCTCAATCAATCTTGTGTTTCTTGATCCCCGAGTAGACTCACTCAAACAAATGAGCTCAATATCTCATACTGACTCATTTGAGCATGGTCATGCGTTTCAGTAGTCCTACTCGATCAAAGGGCCCACAGATATCACTCTCGTCATATGGGAGGGATAGATCTCATCTACATCACTCACATCCCTCCGCATTATTCATTACATACCCAGTAATCGCCGTTATAGTCCACCCTGTTACGGGTGACGTTTGACGATACCAAAGTACATAACTTTTTATGTAGGGAACCGTAGTGACTTTAGGTCTAAGGACTATTCATACCAATAGTCACATGAGAAAGTCTATGACACTCATATGATAATCTTTGAAACTTTCTCATGGCGGGTCATTCAGTACACATTCTCTAATGTATACCCATGTGTCAACTTGATATCACATATCCACGACTTGTGAGTTCAAGTCATCAGTTGACTTACATGCTAGTCTCCATACATTAATATTGTCCCTGAATATTAATGTTTGACTAGGAATAATTTAGTGAAGTGTTCTTTACATTATTTCACTATTGATTCAATCAATCGATATAATGTAGATAAGAACCTACTACACAAGGACATTATTATACTTAATTATTCGGCACAGAATACAAAGTAAGTATAATAACCAAATATGCCTTTATAAGTACTAGAATATGATACAAAATGTCCCTAGTCAATCATCACATAATTGGCTCTAAGACTCCTACTAACAGTCAGACCTCGGGTATCCTGTCCCGAGTGCCTGACCTCGAGCGCCTTTCCCCGGGTGCCAGACCTCGGGTACCCTATCCCGAGTGCCTGACCTCGGGCGCCTTACTCCGAGCGCCAAACATAGGGTATCCTATCCCGAGTGCCTGACCTCGGGCATCTTACCCTGAGTGCCAGACCTCGGGTACCCTGTCCCTAGTGTCTGACCTCGGGCGCCTTACGCCGGGCACCAGACCTCGGGTGAATGTGCTCGGACGGCCGTGGTAAATTAGACATTCGCTTGTCTCTGCTTTTATTCCTTTTTACCCGACCCACGTCGGGCCCGGGTTCTTCCCATCAAACTGCCCTCGGCCGGGCTCAACCTGACCGGGTTCCTGACTCACTCAAAAAACCACCCCACCGACTTATAAAAATACCCGACCGGATCACGAAACACCCCGACCAGATCATTATTTTTTGGCTCAAAATTAATGTAATATATATGGAATCACGCAGGATGCAGCTATATTATAGATGCTTTAAAAAAAATTACAATATCAATGTAACATATTAAAATCATAAAAAAAACTAATTTATAGCTCTAATGATTGAAGATGCCCTAAGTAGATGTATACTAAGAGATGAGATATCCTATGTACCATAATTTTCATGTGCCTTCTGTTCTACATCGCCCATCCACCGTCGGGGATCTGCCTGATTGTTATTCGCTGACTATCGGCCGCTTGCCCCAACTTAATTATAACACGGGAGAAGGTGAATCCAAAAAGATTGAGACCAATTACGACTAGAGGGTAGGCGGCAATTGGGCACGATCCAACCATAATTGGCCGCAATCCCTGGGTTAACCTCCCACAAGTTATAGTTTAATTGGAACAAACAACTAAAATCTGTGGTGGGCGGGCAGTTTGAGACAGGGGCCACATAGAAATTGTTAAACAGAGGATCCCATCTCCCATAGAAAGCAAGCGATCGACTCACCGTGAACCATGTGCTAAGTGCGAAGCGACGAGGACTCATGTTGATGGCGGTCTACTAATGGTTAAAGTGATAAATAAATTATTTTATATAATTTTTAATATTTTACATAAAAACATAAAAATCTGTTTGCTACTAGTCTCTGCGATTAAAAAGACATTCCTACAAATGTTCACTCTCATTATTAATTAATTACTCCACTCGCATGATTAATTTCGAAAGAAAAAAAATAAATTTGAATTTTATTTATTATTCTTAAACAAAAACTTTAAATCTTCAAGCTTTCAATTTTTTAATTTCACAGACCAATTCAAAAACTTTGTCATGGGTCTGCATTTGCATGTGGCACCGACTAGCTAGAAGCCAAGTGCTGTGATTTTCAGAAGCCTTTTGTCTTGCTAGATTGCACTAGGTAAGTTACTGGGGTTTTAATTAATGAATCTTAATTTATACGTTTTGATAGTGGGATAAAATTTAATTGTTGCTGTTTAATTGATATGCTTCGACAGTTCGCGCATGCCGTCGGTGTAATTAATGAACGGTTTGTTTCTATGTACAGCCAGAGGTAGGATTGTAAATTAAATTCATGTATAAATTTGATATATGATTTGGTAATAGTACTTTCGGATCGAGTAATGATGACTGGCTCGTGAAACTTTTCGGACGGATGAGGTCCGACCAAGAATTTGGCTCCCAACAATATCTTGGGAAAACGAAAGAAAACCTCCAAGGTCAGATCGGAAATTAGATTCTCGATACTATCTCAGAAAAATAGAAAAAAATCCCGAGGTCAGCTCGGGATATAAGACTCCGAGACTGATTCGGGAGAGTAGAGCCCAAAGATCAGCGTAAAGATAAAAAAGTCAGGCTTCAAGTAATTTCTCCTCCTTCCAAAATAGAAAAGTTATTAGGTAATTATTATTCGCAACGCAAGATAATTAGGACCTTAATAGTCACAGTGACCATTACCAGAAGAAAATAGTTGTCAAGTAACCAATAATTAAGAAACGTGGAGGAGGAGGTGGAAACACGTGGGAGGAAAACACCAGGTATATAAGATGCCTAGACACCCAGGTAAAGGGGGTAAGCTTTCCAGAATTAGAATACTTTGATGTTAGGACCGATGGCACGGCTAGAGGGGGGTGAATAGTTCGGTCACCTCAAGTCGCAATTCTTCCTACAATGTTAGCATACACGAATTCTTAACAATAAGAACAATACTAACACGATACCGTTTTACGTGGTTCGGAGATTCGTTGCTCCTACTCCACGACGTGTCCTTGTGGGGGACGATCCGTTGATCCTCCGGTGGATCACGCCCCGGCAAACTCCGGCTAAATCTTTCTCTTTCTCGGTGGAGAACAACCTTTCTTCCTCCTTACAAGATGACTCTAGAGTTTGGGGTGGAAGATGAGCACAAAGAGAATATCTTACAATGAAGAGCTAATCTTCTCTTAGCCTTAAGCCATAGCTTAAATAGTGGAGAGGGCTATTTATACAAACAACCCAGCCCGCTACCAGTCGACTGCCCCAAGAGCAGTCGACTGGTCCCAGCCAAACAGCTAGCCAACGGCTAGTTTTTCAACCTTGATCAGTCGATTGGTCCAAGACCAGTCGACTGATCTTTCTGTGAGGTTTGGAAGTCGACTGATCCAAGCGCAGTCGACTGCCACGAGTACAATTCCACTCACACTCACTCCGCCGACCCTCCTTCACGTGTGCCTTCAAGTATACTCCCTTGGTTTGCCTCTTGAAGTCATCTTCCACCGGCTATCGTCCCTCGGATGCGCACGCAAGCCCTCGCCTTGCCTCCATGTCACCTTTCATGTGTGCCCTTTGAAGTCCACTTCCCGGCTTACCCTTGGAGTCCTCTTCCCTCGGCTCTCGTCTCTCAGATGCGTCTTACCAAGTCATGCACAACTTTGTTGGGACCGGGTGCATGTTGACATGGATACGGGTTCGTAATTTTAAAATTAATTACGTGCAGCGGAAGATTTAGCATAAATAATTTCTCAAACTATTTAACCACACATCTAAGCATGCAATTTTATTTTGTGTAGACATGATCATATATTTAAAATTTTGCAGAAACATAAACTAATTTACGTATTACCTCGCGTAACTCGAAGGAAGGGACGAGATCCAACCGTAAGCGTCCCTTAGAAGCTCCGTCTATATTCGCGTCCACGCCGAGTATCTTCGGGATGACTTTGTAAAGCTACGAGTTTCGTGTTCTCGAGAACTACTAGATTCTCCAAGAACGCGACGAGAAAAACCAAGAGAGAAGTCGGAAGACTAACCACAAAATGATGACCGGCTGGTGCTCCTTCTTCAGGCTGGTTGGCGCACGGCAAGAAGGGGAGAAGAGAAGGAGAGAAAGAGAGGGAGAGAGCCTATGCCTTCATCACTTCGATTATTTTCCAAGCCTTGCCTTGGGTCCTTTATATAGTGGCCTCTCAACCATCAAGCCTCTCAATTATGGAATAACTTATTTCATCATGCCAAGTTTGATTTTATATCATGGTTAAAATCATATTTTAATTCATGATAAAAATCAATCAAGTCTCTTCTCTCCTATGGAATAAATTTTCTTATCATGGTAAATCAATCCACGATTGATTTTATAAAATAAACCAATCCATGGTTCATTTTAATTTCCATGAAAAATAAACCAAACCTTGGTTTATTATATAAAAATTTATATTATCCATAATTTTATAAAACAAACCACACTTGGTTTATTTTATAAATTGAACCAAAAACTTGGTTCTCTCCCTTTGTTGTGGTTGGCCAAGCAAAGAGGATGGAGACCCTCTTTGGCCGGCCCATCTAAGCCAAGCCCCAATGAATTAAACTTATTTAATTCATCTATTAAGTCTTTAAAAGACTTAGCCATTTTACGCTTCCGATGCGTATCTGAAAAATTCAGATTCGACTTATCGTTTGGTTCAACCAAACTTAATCTCTCTTGATTGGAAAATCCAATTTTCAACTCATTTTAAATTCCTCGGATTACTCGTAGTGCGTGTGACTAAATAGACTTTCGATTTTTGTTGGCCGTCTATAATTAATCAATTATAGAACGATCATGAGTGGCACCTAGTAGTACATCATGATCCCCAATTAATCGAAAGATCAACGGTTGACCTCAGAAACAATTCTGAAACCCTTCAGCAGCTATAATGAATCGTGCCCCATTCTCTTCACCATTTTATACCCACTTGGTTCAGGACATGGTCTATGTGTGTCAGTCCCTACTAGGCTGACTACGCCACATCTAGCCCAAGTAACATTTTCTCGTCCTACGGATTCTAATTACTCTCATGTATTTAAGAGATTCATACTCTGAACATGTCATGCTCTGGCCAGAGGCTTCGAGTAACAATCCGACGATAGGCCTCGGGTATACATCTCCTCGCAAGGAGTGGTAAATCCTTTGTAGGCTGTTCAAACATCTTCGGGCACTTCGACTTATACCCAATCATCCTGGGTCCACACCTCCTTGGAGATGCTTGCTCAAGATGTCAAAGTATAAGTCTCCATGACCAAGATGACTTGAACACCGCAAGTCAAAGGAACATCGCACTTAAGCTGCAGTAAGAACTTCACTGACATATCTAATGTAGACTACCATATGAAGTTTTACAGCCAGTCACTCCAATGAACTAGTTCCCTTAACTAGCATTCATGTTTATCTCCGGACATCTCAGTGTCACCAGCCAGTGAGAATCAGCTGATTAGAGAATAACTCATGCTAGTCTCAACAGAATTGATACTGTCCGTATTTATCAATTCATCGACTAGGGACAATTTCAATACTTCACAATTGCACATGTAGAGATAATCACTAGTTGTGAATTCATCACAAATTTTCTCATGTTGTGAATTGTATTGCGGACATTCAGTAAATGAGTTTAAGATCTCAATCAAATATACAAACATGTATACTCAAATAGTGAATATTCATTTATTAGAATAAATGATTACAATTATAAGGCGATTGCCTTAGGACACTTCTTTCATATCACTAGCAAACTTAATCACACATATCAAAACAACATAACACCCTAACCTTAACCATATTAACACACATCAAAACCATAATCTTCCCGATCATACTTGGGTCGATTGCCCCAACATTTGATTCCTCGTTGTTCTCCTTTAAAAAAAGAGTTCTGACTTAAGCTTCGGAGAAGGTTCTACCGGAACTTCTTCTAGTGCATCCCCTTTATGCTCGTGTTAATCTCGCAGGCGTCGACGTCTTCTCCCCGTCATCATCGTCGTGGCCTGCGTTTTGATGATTCGTTATTCCCGTCGTTCGCTTCCATAATAATTTGTTCCCATGTAGAGCCAGAAGTAGGATTGTAAATTAATTTCATGTATAAATTTGATATTTGATTTGGTAATAGTATTTTCGGACGGATTAATGATGATTGACTCGTGAAAATTTTTCATCAATCGTCGAGATAAATCCGAAAATACTCGTAATGAATACATCCCATATTTATATAGTGTACCATAATTAGAATTAAACTTTAAATATTTGAGAAATTATATTGACACCTTTTATTTACATTCTGCTTGTGCACCTTTTATTTACATTGGTTATAAGGTCATTAAATTAATTAATTTTAAAAAACTTGTTAAATTAAAAGAAAATTTTTGAACATATTTGTATTAGCTGGTTAATGTTTTTAATAGAGATGGTGAATTGTTTAATAAAATTTATGAATTATGTTCTTCAATACATTTTTTATCAACATAGTAAATAAATAAAATTTTTAAAATAAACAAATAAATTTATATTATCAAATTTAATAATTAATAAAATAAATTTACAAATATAAAAATTTTCAATAATTAAATAAATTTGAATCGAGATCAAAGTTTTGACTTAATTCAATTATATTATCAAATAAATTTGAATATCATAAAATTTAAAATTTGATTCGCTTTAACTCGTTAAGCCTTTGAATCCGAAAAGATTATCAATTCATGATTTTTAAGTACATAAAAGGGTCCATGACATTTCTGTATATATTTAATTATTTTAGTCCATTATTCACTCAATCTCTAAATTCCTCAATTATATTTCCAATTAGCCTATTTGAAAAAGAAAAACAACAACAACAACAAATGGGGCGGATGCGTATTTGACGATTTCAAAAAACACAGGATACCCTTCTTATTTTTTTTTAATGAGCAATAATAAAGAGAGTAAAAATGAGAGAGTGAAAATCATAATAAATGATATGGTATGACATTACATTGTACATGCACACGTTCAATAATCGCTTAGACATCATCGGCGGCCTTCGCACGCTACCCCGAATCAAACTATATCCTGGCGGCATGATGAATCCGTCGAAGATTATACATGTAAGATGCCATATCATTTATTATGATTTTCACTCTCCTAATTATTATTCTTTTTTAATTTTTCTTATAAAATTTCATTTCCTCCTCAAATCCTCGTGTCTAAAATAAAAACAGAAGAGTCTCATGGCAAATTATCAATATAATCATCTCTGATGGGTATTTCACACGTGACATTATCATAAAAATATTTTCCTAAATTAAATTTCAGAATTATTTTTATTGACGATCTAATACAAATATATTCCAAACAGAGTGACTGTAAATGCATATTTTAAAAAACATATTATTATAAAAGATGATATAAATAAGATATAAAATATTTTTTTAGTATGATATTTTGTTTACAAAAAGTATAAAAGTCAAATACGAAGCTTATAAACAATATTTTTCTGGTCCACGGCGTCGTTTGGGTCAGATTTCAACGGTAGTAACGACCGCCAACCGTTGTTCCGCCATGGACGTTGCTCGTCCACCAGTAAATTGAACGAGGAGAATTGAATAAGAAGCAGCTCGATCCATTTCGAGACGATCGAATTTACCTTTCTCCGTCTCTCTCTCTCTCTCGGCGGAGGGGAAGAGGAATAAACGATGGCGAATCATTTCGACAAGAAGATGTCGGAGGGCCGGAAGGAAGAACGGAGGAAGCTGATTTTTCTCGGCACCTCTGCCTGCTTTCTCCTCCTACTCGTGGTGGGCGCGGTCGTCGGCAGCACCTACCAGGATGACGACGGCGGCGACGGCGACGGCTCCAACCTCAGTACCCATGCGATGCGCGCGTCGTCCAAGTCGGTGACGGCGCTATGCTCCTCCACGGACTTCCAGCAGACGTGCGAGTCGAGCCTGTCGAAGGCTGTGCCGGAGGACACGGAAGACCCGAAGGTGCTGCTGAATGCGGCAGTATCGGTGGTGCTCGACGGGGTGAGCAAGGGGTTCGAGCATTCGAGCCTGCTCCAGAGCAACGACAGCCGCGTGCGCGGCGCCGTGCAGGACTGCCAGGAGATGTACGAGGACGCCAAGGGCGACATCAACGCCACGCTCCGGAGCATCATCGACCACGGCGTCGAAAATCTGCCGGCCCGTTCCCACGACATGCGCGCCTGGCTCAGCGCCGTCGTCACCTACCAGCAGACCTGCATCGACGGCTTCCCGGAGGGGGAGCTCAAGGAAAAGATGAAAGACGCGATGAAGAGCGCCAGGGAACTCACCAGCAACGCCCTCGCCATCATAGGCCAGGCCTCCAGCTTTCTCTCCCTCATCAATCTCCCGTCCCGCCGCCGTCGCCTCCTCCTCCTCGCCGACCACCACAATCGACGATCCCTGGCCACCGGCAATGGCTATCCTTCCTGGATTAGAGAAGACGACCGTCGGATGCTCAAGGAGAGAATAAAAAACAAGCCCACGCCGAACGTCACGGTGGCCAAGGACGGCAGCGGTGACTTCACCAACATTTCCGACGCCCTCTCTAATATGCCGGCGAAATACAAGGGAAGGTAATTCCCAAACAGAGCATGTATTTGGGAGACCAGATGCCAAAATTGATGATAAATTGATGGTTATTTTAGGTATGTGATCTACATTAAAGCCGGAGTGTACGAAGAACAAGTGAACTTGACGAAGAAGATGGATAATGTGACTATGTACGGCGACGGACCGAAGAAGACGATCATCACCGGCAGCAAGAACTTTATCGACGGCACAAGGACTTTGCTGACTGCTACATTCTGTAATCGATTACTTTGATCGACACGTTTTGATTTGTTTCTCAATTTTTGAATAATTATGACGGAATTGGATTGAATTGATTCAGTGGCGGCCGGCAAAAGATTCATCGCGATGGACATGACGTTCCGCAACACGGCGGGGCCCGAGAAACACCAGGCGGTTGCGCTGCGTGTGGTGTCGGACATGTCGGTGTTCCTCAACTGCCGGATGGAGGGGTACCAGGACACTCTGTACGCGCACGCGCACCGCCAGTTCTACCGTGGCTGCGTCATCACCGGCACCATCGACTTCATCTTCGGCGACGCGGCCGCCGTGTTCCAGAACTGCCTCGTGGTCGTCCGCCGCCCGATGCCCAACCAGCAGAACATCGTGACGGCACAGGGCCGCGCCGACCGCCGCGAGAGCACCGGATTCGTCCTCCAGCGCTGCCGCTTCCGCGCCGATAACGTCCTCGCCGACGCCTCCCTGCCGGCGATCCCCACCTTCCTCGGCCGCCCGTGGAAGGAATTCTCGAGGACGGTGATCATGGAGTCGCAGATCGACGGCTTCGTCCACAAGGAAGGGTTCATGCCGTGGGAAGGCGACTTCGGGCTGAGCACTCTCTACTACGCCGAGTACAAAAACAAGGGGCCGGGCGCCAACACCGCCGACCGCGTGAAGTGGCTGGGCGTCCACGTCATCGACAAGGAGGAAGCAGTCAGGTACACCGTGGAGAGCTTCTTGGACGGGTCGAACTGGATCCCGGCGACCGGCGCTCCGGTTCGCTTGGGCTTGAACTCTTAATCGATCGATATGTACATGGATCGACGTCGACGGAGATGGAGATCATAGCTGTTTACTTTGATTGATTGATCGGTTGATTGATTTCTGAATGAGGAGAATGAAACTGGTGCGCCATTGTTGGATATAACTGTCATTTCACTGAAGCATCTTCTAATCTTCAATGGGTATAACTGTCATTTCAAGAAAGTTTATTGTCACGTGTTTAGCATGTGAGTATACTCGATCGGCTTGAGATATAGTAGTGTGACTTTTGGGGGGTGTTTACGTAAAATCTGAAATATATTGGGAGCCAATGGAACTTTCGCAGCCAAGTAGTAGTATTTCGCGGCGGGAGATCTTTTCATTTTTTGAGAATCTCCTTCATTGTTCCCACTGCCCTAGCTCAGCGGAGGGGGCGGGCATGGCGGCGGCAGCGCAGAAGCAGCAGAGGGTAGCGGGGGAGCAGGAACAGGAACAGGAGGGGGAGATGCAACATGGTCCCTTTCCTATAGAACATCTTCAGGTGCGCTGTTGCTTGAACCTTCATTTTTTTTTTCTCCTTTTTTTTTGGGTCCGAAACCCTAATTCCTCGTTTCGTCCTTTCTTCTTCTTCAAAATCGTCTTGGAGGTTGGTAGGGTTATCGGCAGAGCCATATGGGAAGGGATCGGTCTTCCACCGCAATCGTGATAGTTTTGTTTCCTTGCGGAATGAAGCAAATCTCGCGTTGATTGTGTTTCTTTTGTTGGTATTTGTTTAGTGCGTTGCGAAAGTTTTCACCTTTATCTTTTGTACATCGATTCTTCTTTGATTTTCAGCATCAAGATTCACTGAACTGCAAATGGAACCTCCAGTTTCTGCATTCTTGACGACTTGATTTTTTCCCCTTTGTTTGGGTCTCCTTATTTGGATCTTTCTCCTGATTTAAACTGCTAGATATTTCTTATCGATAATAACAAGCCTTCACAACATTTTCAGTAACTCGAAATTCTTGAAATGCAGTATCTTCTGATGATGTTTGGTTCCAGGATTATCTTTTTAAAATTATATACTAAATCTATACTTGAGATTTAGGAAAGCAAAATATGAAAACATACACGTTTGAGCCCAAAACCACAATTCGAAGGTTTCAAAAAAAAAATCACAATTTATCAATGGTTCTAAAATTTGTGTTTTACTCCATGTAGCCATCATTCTAATCCATGTAAAAATACGTGGGGTCTCATGGAGCCTTTCCAATCAGTTTCTGTGTCTGGACCAAAAAATAGCATGGGCATAGGGAAACCATTCAATGTGGTGATTTTGTCCCAAATAACTTGAATAAGGTCCTGGTCACATAATATATAACTAACTAGATGATTTTAGTGAAAGGGGTGTATAAAATTTGTCACATTTGACCAACTTAGTCAATAGTAGTGTGGGCTTGGGGTTTGACATATATTGTTGGCCAGCTCAAATTGATCCTCCTCAACACTCAATAGTAGTGCTTCTTAAGTTAACATCTTCAAGAGTGTGACGGTTGGGGAAAAATTGAAATTTTAATGCTTTAGATTTGTTCTAGTGCAAAGATTTCTTGCTTTTTGTTGGCTATGATGGTTAGAAGAATCATAATTGTTGTAAACAAACTGGCTACCCCTGAGTTATAAGTACCTAAGCTTGTAGAAGTAGTTGGTTTGCATAAATGTTGCATGCTTTCCTTCTGTATCAAATGGTAGCTTGATTTGTATTTCCATAGTCATTTCAAGAAGATGGATCTGTTATTTCCAACAATTTCAGTTCATATCTCAGTGAGTTTTTTTATTATGAAGGCATCTGGGATTGCTGCCGTAGATGTCAAGAAGCTAAAAGATGCTGGACTTTGTACTGTGGAATCTGTTGCATATACTCCAAGGAAAGATCTGCTGCAAATCAAAGGGATTAGTGATGCAAAAGTTGATAAAATAATTGAAGCAGGTAATTCTGAACTATCCTTGAGCAATTTAGAAATCCATTTGTCCGTTGCCTGATAATTTATAATTATATGAACTTTCTCAGCATTATAATATTTAATATTCAAATTGTCTACAGCTTCTAAGTTGGTACTCTGGGATTTACTAGTTGCAAGTCAACTTCATGCTCAACGTCTTGAAATAATTCAGATCACATCTGGGTCAAGGGAACTTGATAAAAATCTTGGAGGGTAAATTCTTAGGATTTTCTTTCTCAGCAGCTATTGCATGTTTGCTCATTTATCTTGACTTTCTGAATATAGGAGGAATTGAAACTGGATCTATTACTGAACTATATGGGGAATTTCGTTCTGGTAAAACACAATTGTGCCACACTCTCTGTGTCACCTGTCAGGTATGTATCTGTATATATTGTGTTTTGGGTTCATTGAAAAATCTTTAGTTGCCATTTCATAAGTTTCAACTATCAACCACGGGGTGTCTAAATTTTGCATGGATTTTTGAATGGTGACACATTAGAAATTAGCTTTTACATTATAATATTGCTTTGCTTTTATGTCACAGTCATTATTGATTTTTATTGGTTTATAAAATCTCCTTGAACTTGCTTTTATTGGTATTGTCATTAGTAATATTTTGGTCTATCCTAGTTCTGTCGCAAATACAATTTCTCAAAACAACAACTCTATTTGCATTCAGCTTCCATTGGATCAAGGTGGTGGTGAAGGAAA
>JAGFNQ010007818.1:2821417-2848924 GCA_024364735.1 Boesenbergia rotunda | reverse complement strand
GAATATTGCGTGTCTATCAGACCTAACGAAGAAGTGGTGTTGTTTTAGGTTCAACTGATAGCTCATCATTATGAGTTATTGGTTGTGGGTCTAGACTAGGTGTCTCTGTAATGTCTATTGGAGTTTCTTGAACTTCTTCAAGTTCAATGCTACTCCCACTGTTTTCTTGTAAAAGAAATTCTTTTTCTAGAAATACAGCATGCCTTGAAACAAACACCTTTTGTTCCAAGGGATGATAGAATTGGTAACCTTTCGTTTCCTTAGGGTATCCAATAAATAGATATTTATCAGACTTAGCATCCAATTTGTCTGATACAGTCCGCTTTACATAAGCAGGACAACCCATATCTTTAGGTGAGATAAATGAGGTTTCTTACTATTCCACGTCTCATATGGAGTAGTAGAGACTACCTTGGTCGGGACTCTGTTTAGTAAGTAAACAGCTGTCTTAAGCGCATAGCCCCAAAAGGATTTTGGAAGAGTTGCATGATTCATCATAGATCTAACCATGTCCATCAAGTTCGGTTACGCCTCTCAGATACACCATTATGCTGTGGTGTATATGGCGGAGTCCATTGAGACAATATCCATTGTCCCTAAGATAATCTTGAAACTCTTGACTTAAGTATTCACACCCGATCGGATCGAAGTATCTTAATACTTTTGCCAAGCTGTTTCTCTACTTCACTTCTGAACTCTTTGAATTTCTCAAAAGCTTCAGATTTGTGTTTCATTAAGAACACATACCCGAATCGTGAGTGATCATCGATAAAGGTAATGAAGTAGCTATAGCCTCCTTGTGCAAGAGTTGACATTAGTCCACATACATCAGTATGTATTAGACCAATCAATTCTCCCACTGGTTTACCTTTTCTGGAAAAGGGTAATTTGGTCATCTTGCCTTTTAAGCATGATTCATATGTATCAAATGAACCGGGTTCAAATGATTCCAGAATTCCACATCGGTGTAATTTAGTCATGCGTTTCTTACTTACATGGCCAAGATGACAATGCCACATATAGGAGTCTATTTGATTATCTATTCGAGCACGTTTGTTGCTAACTTCGATATTGAAAACGTCACCGGATAAATCTAACGTGTAAATACCATTGCATAAAGTTCCGGTCCGATAAAGAACACCATTTAAAGTTATGTAACAGCAATTGTTACTAAAAGTTAAATGATAACCCTTTTCATTCAAGCATGAAATAGATACAATGTTCTTTATTAATGAAGGAACAAAATACAATTATCCAATTCTAAGTCAAGTCCAATAGGGAGCTTTAGCAAATATGTTTCGATGGCAACAGCAGCAATCTTTGCTCCATTTCCAACTCGCAATTCGTTTCTCCCTTGACGAGTCTTCTTCTATTCCTTAGCCCCTGTATGTCATTACATATATGTGAGCTACACCCACTATCAAGTACCCAGGTGTCCGAGGAAATAGAGTGACATTCAATAACGAAGATACCTGAAGAGGATGGGGTATCGGATGCCTTCTTCTTCAAGGACTCAAGATAAACCTTTCAGTTTCTTCGCCAGTGGCCCTCCTTGCCACAGTGATGGTAAGTGCCTTTTGGTGCCTTTTCAATCTTTTTGGCCTTTTTCTTCCTTCCCTTATTTTGTTCTTTGGGCTTCCTCTTAGAGCCTTTCTTTGAGGAACCAACTAACAGTACCGTCTTCTAATCCTGCATTACAGAAGGCTCTACAGTCTTCAGCAGGTTAAGCAACTCCGGAATGGTAGTCTCCAGTTTGTTCATCCGATAGTTCATCACAAATTATGAGTGACTCTTGGGCAAACAATGCAGAATTAAGTCAATACTTAGTTCGTGATCCATTGCAAATCCAAGTGTGCCTAGTCGCTCAATGTACCCTAACATCTTCAACACAAACTGTGAGACAGAAGTGCCTTCCTGCATCTTAGAGGTGAAGAGGAGTTTGGAGACCTCAAACCTTTCGGATCTCGCCTGCTCGTCAAACATTTCATGATGATGGAAGGTGATGGTATGAGCATCCATATGCTCATGCTGCTTTTGTAGCTAAGGTACCATAGCGGCCAGCATGATGCAACTCGCAAGTTCAGAATTGGTCACATGTTTCTGATAGGCCACTAACTGGTCTGGAGTTGCATCTTCAGGAGGATGGTTGGGAAGTTGTTCTTCAAGGACATAAGCTAGCTTTTCTGCCTTGAGGACTATCCTCAAGTTTCGAAGCCAGTCCATGAAGTTTGGCCCAGTCAGCTTATTGATGTCCAAAATGGAACGTAAATTCAGAGAAAACATGATCAGGTGATTATCCTAGAAATACAAATTGAGCTTATGTGATAAGAATGATAAAGAATGCATCAATATACATTAATTAAATCCTATTTATTTTTTGAATTGAATAACCCTTTTTATCAATTCGGGAGATCGTAGGAACATCTCCAAATAGGTTGATATCCAACCATAGATAAGAACAACCATGGCTAGAGTCCATCAAGTTATTCTTAGCTATGAAGGTAGGTAATTATACCGATTACATATTATACATATGTAACTATCACATTATGCTATCAACTAATTGAATGTTTGCATAAATCATTGGGTTGTTAACTCATTAACAAGTATGCAACAATATACATAGCACCCAACTACACCTCTCTTTACATCGACCTTGGCTGTGGCACAACAAATCGATGCTTCAAGCTTAAGGTTGACCCATTAATCAAGAAATAGTTTTAATATGGTTGGAGCTCATTCAACCGTTTAGTTAGGCTTGGATGTGTCCAACATCTAAAACTAAGGATTGACCTCTGACTCCAACTATATTAATCATAAACTAATTCCATGGTTTGAACATGTTGAGGTTCAAGCCGGGCATGGATGCGTCCATCAACCCAAACGAGAAACAAAACTCCGGTTCTAACCATATTAATGGAAGGTGTTAGCCTTAATATTTTGTAAGGGGTTTTGGGTCTCATCTTTTTTCTTTTATGCACATTCATGACATATAATTATGTCATGTTCTAACGATTTTCTTAATAAAGTATGTATGTGACTTAATTTATCAAGTCTCATTAATTGAATTAGGAACCAAATTTTCTAATTCTAATTTCATACTTTATTCAAGGAATTGTTTTGGGAAACAATTTCCTGAATTATCATAATCAATTTCAGAAATAATATATTTAAGACTTTGATTTCTCTAAATCAAATCTTATTAAATTAAGAGACAGATTCCCTTAATTCAACCACATATTATTTTTATGAAAATCTTATTTAAGGAAATATACTCTATAGGAAATAATTTTCCTAATTAATTTTGGAGACAATAATATGTAAGAGCATCACCTCATAAATCAAATAAGGAAATTATCGATTGAGAATCACCTCAAATATTTCCAAGATTTGATCACATATTTTATTTATGGAAAATTAATATCAATAACTTAATTTGGATGGCTCCCCGAGGCTCAATCCAAATTAAACATTTGACAATTTAAATTCAATTTAGGAAATTTAATTATAACAACTAACTTTAAATTGGACGGCTCCCCGAGGTTCAATCCAAAATAAAGAATTTTGTACATAATTTAATTTCCAATTATAAATTTAAATGCCAATTAATATTTCCATAATTTATCTAGACTTTCTTGAAAGAAAGTGCCCAAAATTACGAGCTTTCCATAAATGGAAAGTTTCCAAAAATAAAAGGTTTTCAGAATAATTGTAAGTTTCTGGTATAAAGAAAACTTACGTTTTTTCTAAAATTAAAAAATTTCCAAAATAGGAAATTTCCAAAATTGGAAAGTTTTCACAATTATCATAAAATTTCAGAAACAGAGATATTTCAAAAGTTTGTGAAATTTCATGAGGTTTTCCAAATATTGAAATTCCTAAATCGAAAATTTACCATAATTGAAATGTTTCCATAATTGAAAATTTTCCAAAATTGAGATCATGATAAAGCTTTCCGTAAAACAATTATATGATTATGTCAAACACAAACCTCGGCTCTGATACCACTGTTGGGACCGGGTGCATGTTGACAAGGATGCGGGTTCGTAATTTTAAAATTAATTACGTGCAGCGGAAGGTTTAGCATAAATAATTTCTCTAAATCATTTAACCACACATCTAAGCATGCAATTTTATCTTGTGTAGACATGATCATATATTTAAATTTTTGCAGAAATATAACCTAATTTATGTATTACCTCGCGTAACTCGAAGGAAGGGATGAGATCCAACCGTAAGCGTCCCTTGGAAGCTCCGCCTCTATCTTCGCGTCCACGCCGAGTATCTTCGGGATGACTTCGCAAAGCCACGAGTTTCGTGTTCTCGAGAACTACTATATTCTCCGAGAACGCGACAAGAAAAACCAAGAGAGAAGTCGGAAGACTAACCACAAAAGGATGGCCGACTGGTGCTCCTTCTTGGGGCTAGTTGGCGCACGGTAAGAAGAGCAGAAGATAAGGAGAGAAAGAGAGGGAGAGAGCTTATGCCTTCATCTCTATGATTATTTTCACCCAAGCCTTGCCTTGGGTCCTTTATATAGTGGCCTCTCAACCATCAAGCCTCGCAAATATGGAAAAACTTATTCCATCATGCCAAGTTTGATTTTATATCATGGTTAAAATCATATTTTAATTCATGATAAAAAATCAATCAAGTCTCTTCTCTCCTATGGAATAAATTTCCTTATCATGGTAAATCAATCCATGATTGATTTTATAAAATAAACCAATCCATGATTCATTTTAATTTCCATGAAAAATAAACCAAACCTTGGTTTATTATATAAAAATTTATATCATCCATAATTTTATAAAACAAACCACACTTGGTTTATTTTATAAATTGAACCAAAACTTGGTTCTCTCCCTTTGTTGTGGCCGGCCAAGCAAAGAGGATGGAGGCCCTCTTTGGCCGGCCCATCCAAGCCAAGCCCCAATGAATTAAACTTATTTAATTCATCTATTAAGTCTTCAAAAGACTTAGCCATTTTACGCTTCCGATGCGTCTCTAAAAAATTCAGATTTTGACTTATCATTTGGCTCAACCAAACTTAATCTCTCTTGATTGGAAAATCCAATTTTCAACTCGTTTTAAATCCCTCGAATTACTCGTAGTGCATGTGACTAAATAGGCTTTCGATTTATGTTCACCGTCTATAATTAATCAATTATAGAACGATCATGAGTGGCACCTAGTAGTATATCATGATCTCCAATTAATCGAAAGATCGACGGTTGACCTCAAAAACAATTCTGAAACCCTTCAGCAACTATAATGAATCGTGCCCCATTCCCTTCACCATCTTATACCCACTTGGTTCAGGGCATGGTCTATGTGTGTCAGTCCCCACTAGGCTGACTACGTCACACCTAGCCCAAGTAATGTTTTCTCGTCTTATGGATTCTAATTACTCTCATGTATTTAAGAGATTCATACTCTGAACATGTCATGCTCTGGCTAGAGGCTTCGAGTAACAATCCGATGATAGGCCTCGGGTATACATCTCCTCGCAAGGAGTGGTGAATCCTTTGTAGGCTGTTCAAACATCTTCGGGCACTTCAGCTTATACCCAATCATCCTGGGTCCACACCTCCTTGCAGATGCTTACTTAAGATGTCAAAGTATAAGTCTCCATGACCAAGATGACTTGAACACCGTAAGTCAAAGGAACATCGCACTTAAGCTGCAGTAAGAACTTCACTGACATATCTATATGTAGACTACCATATGAAGTTTTACAGCCAGTCACTCCAATGAACTAGTTCCCTTAACTAGTATTCATGTTTATCTCCGGATATCTCAATGTCACCAGCCAGTGAGAATCAGCTAATTAGAGAATAACTCATGCTAGTCTCAACAGAATTGATAGTGTTCGTATTTATCAATTCATCAACTAGGGACAATTTCAATACTTCACAATTGCTCATGTAGAGATAATCACTAGTTGTGAATTCATCACAAATTCTCTCATGCTGTGAATTGTATTGCGGACATTCAGTAAATGAGTTGAAGATCTCAATCAAATAAACAAACATGTATACTCAAATAGTAAATATTCATTTATTAAAATAAATGATTACAATCATAAGGCGATTGCCTTAGGACACTTCTCTCATATCACTAACATAGCCAAACAACTAGTTTTTCAATGCATCAGTCGACTGGACTGGTTGCAACCCCAGTCGATTTATCTTTCTGTGAGTTTCACCCAATACTTCCAGTCTGCTGATTCCTCTGCTAGTCGACTGCCCAGCTTACAAAATCACTCTCAACCTCTCCAGAGTACATCCTTCCTATATGCCTTGAAGTCTACTTCCCCGGCTTGCCCTTGAAGTTCTCTTCCTTTGGCTCTCGTCCCTCAAATGCACACAAACCCGTGGCTTATCTCCATGCCATCCTTCGCATATGCCTTTGAAGTCTACATCCTTGGCTTGCATTTTGAAGTCCTCTTCCTTTGGCTCTCGTCCCTCGGATGGCTCCACTCCATTGTTCCTTATGTGTAATTTACCAAGTACTGCATGACTCAAACACACATCAAACCAATATGAAAATATAACTTAATCATATTGACACACACATCAAAATCCATGATTGTACCGAACAAAATTAGGGTGATTGCACCAACAATCTCTCCCTTTATGATGTATGACAATATGTTTAAATCAGGCATAAATAACAATTTAAAATTCAAAGCATAGTATAATATGAAGCATGCAAACATCCAAGCTCCACCTTAACCTATGCTCTATTACATGATTTTCAAATTTTGCTCATGAAGAAATAAGTTTCTAACTTAAACTCTTCTATTCTCCCCCCTTTGACACGATAAAAATGATTGTATCAATCAATTTTAACTTATGGCATCAATGTAAAAACAATGTGAGTTATAATTATGAAAAATAGTAGAAATCAGAAAACTTTGGGTACCAGTCGACTGAGATATGTATCAGTCGACTGTCCTCAATGAAAGTACCTTTCATACCAAAAAAATAGTTAGATCAGTCGACTGACCCTCTACACCAGTCGACTGACACAACTCTGATACGAATATCTGCCTTTTGAGCTGAATTTTAGAAACACATAAAAAATTTCAGAAAATTCAAAAAGTTATGAAATTTTGCAAACATATTTCTTGAATTGTTCTTCAATAAGAAAAAAATAAGTTTGCATGAAAAGTCAAAGTATTTTTGAATTTTTGACCAAAACTCAAAATCTTGAAAAAATACTAAGGTTTTGTATCAACATTCAAATCTAATTTTGAAACTATATGTTTTTCAAAAGTATACCACTGTAAGTAAAATATGGAATTGTTATCAAAACATTTGAAATATCTAACTATAATCTATGGGCAAGATGTCCATTAATTAAGTATTTGTTTTCTCCACAATTAGTCTATTATTGCTAAAATGATATATTTCATAACCATCAATATGCTATAAGCACATGTGAATTATGATCATCATCCTAACATCTCATATACATAAATAAAAATATAAATCAAATCATTATGAGATGTAAAAAAGGTAATCCCTACATAGCCAATTTGATCATGAATTTTATTTGGCTAAGTGCTGCCCCTTAAGGTCTCAAGTCAACCATTTTTAAAAAATTTAAATTTTAGTGTTTATGGTTGACTGACCCCTAAATTCTCTAACCCTTGAGGATTGATTTTGATACCCAATAGAAATGTTTCCTAATTGGGTTGACCAAGTACTCTTTAGGGGTCCATCAAAAGGAATTTATATATCTCTACAATGGTATAATATTGTCCACTTTGGGCCTAATTGGGATTCCTCATGGTTTTGCCTTTGGGCTTTCCCCAAAAGGCCACAAGTCAACCGTTCTTCAAAAATTTGAAATTTAGTGTTCATGGTTGACTAACTCCTAAATTCTTTAACCTTTGAGGATTGATTTTGGTACCCAATAGAAATGCTTCCTAATTGGGTTAACCAAGTACTCAGGGATTTATTTTCTATCTAGTGTCTTGGTTTTTTATTGTCCCCTAGCAAGCAAGCAATAATATAATTTCTCATTGCTAGACTCATTGAATCCTAATTCCGTTTTCTTGAAACTTGCCCTTTGACTCCTAATAATCATATTTAGGGTCTTTGGCCCAATTTTAAATTTTTCTAAGGCTTTTGAGAGGTAATCTATCTTTTCCCTTAATTTCCTATTTTTCTCTTCTAAACATGAAACATTTGAATTTGAGGAAACATACATGTCCTTAGGAATCATGGATTCTAATTTTTCTTCAAGCATACAAATATTATTTTTTAAACATTTAATTTTCTTTCTAGGCCTAAATAAATCATCATTGGTGCTAGAAATAAATTTAACTAGAGTAATAGTGGGTAGATTACATACCTCACTTACCGAGACGTCCGAATTCGAAGATTTTTCTCTCCCTTTAATTGAACTCCCTTTATCATCTTCACTTGAACTCTTTTTCATTTTCAAATGATGTGGAGGTCATGTCTTCAATTCCCATTAGGGCAAAATAGACACATAGTGTTCTTCCTCTTCTGATGATGAAGGATCATCCTATGTTGCTTTTAAATTTTGAACCTTCTTGTCCTTTTATTGTATTTTCTTCTTTTCTTCCTTCTTTTTCTCTTCCTTATTCTTCAAAATGGGACAATCATCCCTTATGTGTCCTTCCTCTTGGCAATTGTAGCATATTATTTTCCTTCTCCTACATGAGCTTCTTAAGCTTTTCCTAGCATGAGTTTTGCTAGAAGAAAAATATTTTTCTCATCTTCCTTACTATATATGCCTCTTAATCACTATCTATTGAGGCACTCAATTCTTTCGAGTTGGAAGATGAACACTTCTTCTTGTCCTTAATTTTCTTCCTCCCTTTTTCTATAATAAGAGCTATGCTCTTTTCTTTGGAAGACACGTTAGCTTGTTCATGAAGTTCAAATTCACAAAATAATTCATCAAGCTTAACTAAAGAAAGATCCATAGAGACTTTATAAGCATCAACCATTCAAGCCCATAAAGTGGTTCTAGGGAAGGATTGAAGCACATACCTTACAAGATCCCTATTGTCAATTTTCTCATTGACAATTTTCTTGAACCTACCGTGTCATTGACTCACAGTCTCATTGGTCTTTATGGTGAATAATTGAAGTTGAGCCACCAAGAGATCTTTCTTGGCTCTCCTTGATTTGTTCGACTCTTTATTTAACTCAATGAGTTTTTCCCAAAGCTCTTTGGCAGAGTTGAATGACCAAACTTTGTTCAATTGCTCCTTGGAGAGCCCACATTATAGAGTTGTTGTAGCCTTCGCATTTGCTTGAACTTTCTTCATTATCTCATTTATCCAATTTTTGGTTGGATGAGGTGCTCTACTCTCATCCTTTGGCATCTCGAAGCCATCTACAACACTGAACTAATTCTCAATGTCGTTCATTAAATAATATTCCATTATACCTTTCCAATATGCCAAATCATTGCTGTTGAAGAAAGGTGGTCGTGCGATGCTATATCCCTCTTGAAAAGTCATCTTGAGGTTTCGGTTGACGGTGAGTTCTGTTGGTACAATTGACCTAAGGTTGATCGGGTAGATCATAGGTTTTCATGCGTGTGTCAATATGGTTAAGTTAGGTTTTCATGTTGATTTGATATGTGTGCTTAAGTCGTGTAGGACTTGATGAAACACACATGAGGAGTAATGGAGTATAGCATCCGAGGGACGAGAGCTAAGGAAGAGGACTTCAAGGGCGAGCCAAGGAAGTAGACTTCAAAGGCATATGCGAAGGATGGCATGGAGGCAAGCCGTGAGCTTATGTGTGCATCCGAGGGACGAGACCCGAAGGAAGAGAACTTCAAGGGGCAAGCCGAGGAAGTGGGCCTCAAGGCATACGCGAAGGATGGGCTTTGGAATGAGTTGGAGTGAACTTGTAAGCTGGGCAGTTGACTGGCAAAGGGAGCAGTCGACTGCCATCGTCGAGTGGAAACACACAGAAAAATTAGTTGATTGGTCCAGGTACCAGTCGACTGGTCTGCTAAAAAATAGAGCTGTTAGGCTAGTCATTGGATAGAAGTTGGCTGGGCATCAGTCGACTGACCCTGAGGGCAGTCGACTGGTGTCGGGGCTGAGCTGTTTGGATAACAGCTCTCTCCTCTATTTAAGAGGAGACTTTGGGGCATGAATAGGTTACAGTTCTTGATTGCTAAATCCTATTCTAAGTGCCCAAAGCCTCCATAGCCTATTCTCTTCCTCATACTCTAACTCTCATCCTGTAAAAGAGGAAGAGAACATCTTGTGAGGGTTTCTCCACCTTCAAGGAGAAGATCATAGTGAAACTTGATTGTGTGGTATGGATCCTTGGATTAGTCACCTCTAGGAGGTGGATACCAAGTATATCAAGGGAGTTAGCATTGCTTTATTTGTTAATTGATTTTGTTTATTATTGTTTTTGTGCTTTAGCTAACATTCTTGTAGACAAAATCAAAGAGAGGCTATTCACCCCCTCTAGGCTAACGCCAAGGTCTTAACAAGTGGTATCAGAGCCCGGTTCGTTTCGGGAGAACTCACCGTCAACCAGAACATCAAGATGACGTTTAAGAGGGATATAGCACCGCACGACCACCATTCTTTGATGGCAACGACTTTGTGTATTGGAAAGGTAGAATAAAATACTATTTGATGAATGATATTGAAAATTAGTTTAGTGTTGTAGATGACTTTGAGATGCCAAAGGATGAGAGGGGAGAACCTCTCCCTACCTCAAATTGGTCAAAAGATATTATGATGAAGGCTCAAGCAAATGCAAAGGCCACAACAACCCTACAATGTGGCCTTTCAAAGGAGTAATTAAACAAAGTCGGACCATTCAAGTTCGCCAAAGAGGTTTGGGAAAAGCTCATTGAGTTAAATCAGGGTTCAAATGAATCAAGAAGGAGCTCTTGGTGGCTCAACTTCAATCCCTCACCATGAAGACAAATGAAACCGTGAGTCAATTGCACGGTAGGTTTAAAGAAATCGTCAATTAGCTTCATGTGATAGGTGAGAAAATTGAAAATAGGGATCTAGTAAGGTATGTGCTCCAATCTTTCCCTAGAACCACTTTATGGGCCTTAATGGTTGATGCTTATAAAGTCTCTAGGGATCTTTCTTTAGTAAAACTTGATGATTTATTTTGCGAATTTGAACTTCATGAACAATCTAATGTGTCTACCAAAGAAAAGAGTATTATAGCTCTTATTGTAGAAAAAGAGAAGAAGAAGAAGGTTGTTGGATCGAGAGAAACGATAGAGGGGGGTGAATATCGTAAAACGTTCGGATTCGTAAAAGAGAATTAGCAGCGGAAATAATTAAAAACAAAATTACACACGCGAACACCAAGATTTTACTTGGTTCGGAGTCGCGGTCGGCTCCTACTCCAAGGCCCACGGTCGTTGACCGTTTATTGCGGGCAATTCTATATGAGCAAACAGTTTACAAAAATAGATTACAAGATTAGTATAGTAAACTGAAAGAAAGCCGCTCTTAGTTACCGACGTCCGGAGTAGATAGTATTTTCGAAGTAGAGGGACATCGTCGGCGCTTGTATCTCGAGTCGGGAGGTTTCTGGGACAGAGCGCTGGAGTAGAAGAGCGTGAATGTGTTGGATGAAATTGTTGTTCGAAGCCTTGGGGTCGAGGGCCTTTTTATAGCCCCTGGGGGCGCCCGGAACATTAAGGGTGCCCCCCCCCACGTGTCATCTGATCCGAGTTCCACTCGGTCAGCTCTGATCCCTTCAAACTCGGGATCGAGCTTTGACGGAGGCGCCCGGGACGCTGGGGGCGCCAGGGTTGACTCGATCCGCTGGCTTCTCGTTGGCTTGAGTTGATCCACTTCGTTAGCTTTAGCTCGGGGTGCCCGGACCATCTGGGGCGCCCAGGAGCATGGGGGCACCCGCCCCATGAGCTGTCGAAGCGTACATTTGCTCCACTTCTTTTTGTATTCACCTTGGGGGCGCCCGGGACACTCCGGGCGCCCTACTCAGCTTCTGCCTCACTCCTTTGAGGCTCTCTGAGCTGCAGACACTTGTTCCTTCGATCATGCATCCAGGGTTAGTCCAAAATAACATAGAGCAATAATATGTAAGTTTTATATATCCTTAGCTGTCTTGGTTCTGAGTTTGGGTTTCCAAAATGGAGCCCTATGTCGAACCGACGCCTACTATTCCCTCGAGGGGGACGCATCCTCACCTATTCCTCTCAGGAGAATTTACCTATTGCCAACCGGCTCCTCCGCTTGGACTTTTGCCCAGCAGTCCTTCGCCAGGTCTTTAGTACCAGGCAGTCCTTCGCTTGGTGCCCAGCAGTCCTTCGCCAGGTCTTCTGTTCCAAGTTGTCCTTCGCCTGGTGCCTAGCAGTCCTTCGCTAGGGCTTTGTATCCTGGCATTCCTTCGCCAGGTGCCTAGCAGTCCTTCGCTAGGGCTTTGTATCCTGGCATTCCTTCGCCAGGTGCCTAGCAGTCCTTCGCTAGGGCTTTGTATCCTGGCATTCCTTCGCCAGGTGCCTAGCAGTCCTTCGCTAGGGCTTTGTTTCCTGGCAGTTCTTCGCCAGGTGCCTAGCAGTCCTTCGCTAGGACTTTGTTTCCTGGCAGCCCTTCACTAGGACTTTTCCTGCACACTTGAGTAACATCGTTAGATTACAAATGAACTTAACTTTGAATCCTTTGCCAATATCAAAACAAGGTTCGATATGGTGCTTCCTGCACCAACAATCTCCCCCTTTTTGATTTATGGCAACACAATTCAAAGTTAAGTTAAAAACTTATAACAGTTAAGAACATAAGGTAAACAATGAAGTATAACTGTTTATGAATAGAATAAATACAAAGTTGAAAAAAAATTCTTTATTTCTCATACTCCCCCTAAAATCCTGAATACTTGTGTTATAAACCACTTAAAACATTTAACTTTGACCTTTCCTCCCCCTTTGACATATATCAAAAACATACATGGGCGAACAAGGTTTCTAATAGGGAGTTTTGAGTTTTACCAAAAATAGGTTTTTGACAATGTGTTTTAAAAAGAGTAAAAGCATTTGTATCAACAAACACTTTTGAAAAGCAAGCCTAAATTTTGTTAAAAGCTTTTACAAAAAAAATTACTTAGGCAAAATTTTGAATCCAAATTTCCCTAAAAAATTTCAACTTTGAGAATTGGGAAAATTTTGTTTTAAAAGAATTTGTACACTTAGAAAAATATGCTTGGAAATACTTTATGTATTTAAAACAAACAAAAACTTTAAGAATTTTCTAGACAAGTTTTTCACCAAAAAAAACTTTACTTAGGAACATTTGCCAACATTTTCAAAAGGTTTTTGCTCAGACAAATTTTGTTTACTAAGAAAAATTTTACTTAGGAAAAACATGCACTTAAAAAATTTAAAACACTTAGAAATTTTTGCTTTTCGAAAAGGAGATAAAAAATTCCTTTCTCTCTTTCTTGCTCTCCCCCTTGGCTATATATATCAATAAAGAAAAATATGTTTTAAGAAAAAGTTTGTGTATCAGAGCCTATGAGTTTTGAAGACATAAAAATACTTAGTATAACTCTTGAAATCCTAGCAAAAAGTTTAAATTGCACCAACAAAACTCCACTTTGAAAGGTATTGTGCAATTTTGAAAAAAAGATTTTGTATTTATAGGCAAATCTTTAGAAAATTCATGTACTTAGAATATTATTGCCTTAGAAAAGTATTAGTACCTTTTTAAAAACATTATATTTTAAAAAATAGAAGTACTTTTGAAAGATATTATGTAATTTTTGAAAAATATAAGTACTTTTTTTAAAAAATATGCATTTTTGACAAATATAAGTACTAATAAATACTTTTGAACATAATATTTTAAGAAAACATAATACTTTACTTGGCATGGTTTCCTTTCCAGTCTGACACAATCCTAGGAAACCTTGTTAACTATAAGGGCATTTCCCTAAGCGTCCTGGAAATTCTCCAAACTCAAGAAAATTTCAAAAAGTATTTTCTAAGCCACAAAAATATTTTGAGAAATAGAATATTGGTATTTTAAAAGGCAAATTAGTTGTATTTTCAAAAGAACTTTGAAAACTTGTGTATTAAAATAACTTATTTTGAAATGTTCAATACTTCTTTTAATTTAACCTCCCCCTAAACTGGGCATAGTCCTTGGAAGCTTGTTGACCACAAGTATTCTTCCTCTGAGTCCTTAGGGGTTAGTTCAGATCAAAAGAATTATTTAATAATTTCAAAAATAATTGCCAAAGAAAATACTTGTTAGAAATAATTTCTTTTGGTTTAGACTCCTCCTAAATTTGACACATCCACGGAGTCCTTGTAGGTCATGAAGTGGACATTCCTCTGTGTCTTTAGGGTTTGTTAAAATCAAAAGCACAATTCTTAAAATGAATTTTGAAGTATTAACATTTTAAAAAAATGATTGTTTGAAAGACATATGATAGCATAGTTTTCGAAAAACATGAGTGATAGTTTCAAAACATAGTATTTTTAAACTTCTTCTTTTAATTTGAACTCCCCCTAAACCTGACACAATCCTAGGAGGCTTGTTGACCAAGTTAATCCTCCTCTTAGTCTTAGGGTTTGATTCAAACAAAAAGAGAAGAAAACTAAGTTTAAAAAAGTATTTTGTTTTAATGATTTGAAACATAATTTCATTCTCCTATTTGAGAAAATGAATATAGAAAACTGAAAAGGGGAAATGATAAAAAAATAGAAGTTTTTTTTAAGTCCAAAAAAAAAATATAAATATCTAAGCCCGGACTGCAGACAACAAAAATCCTAAGTAATCCCAAGGTGACTTTTTGCCATACAAGAATAAACTGAATGTCTGAAAGAAATGTTTGTATAATGGTAAAGGAAAGAAATAAATGTTATGAAATAAATTTCAGGTTAGTGAACAAAAGAGACTTGATTTTAATTACAATGATTTGAAACATTAACACTTAGTTAAAAAGTTAAATTTGATTTTTGAGAAAATTAAAATTTAGAGGGTTAAGTTTGTTTAGTTGAATTAAATTTTAATTTTGAAGGTTGTTGAATTAAATTTGAATTTTAAAAGTCAGATGAATTAAATTTGAATTTTAAAAGTCAGATGTATTAAATTTGAATTTTAAAAGTCAGATGAATTAAATTTGAATTTGATTGAATTAAATTTAATTTATTAAGATTTAATTGAATTTAATTGATTTAATTAAGATTTGATTGAATTTAATTGATTTAATTAAGATTTGATTTTGATTTAATTGAATTAATTTTGATTTAATTGAATTAATTAAGATTTAATTGATTTAATTAAGATTTGATTTTGATTTAATTAAATTAATTTTGATTTAATTGAATTAATTAAGATTTAATTGATTTAATTAAGATTTGATTTTGATTTAATTAAGATTTGATTTTGATTTAATTGAATTAATTTTAGTTTGATTAATTTGAATTAGTTGGTTGGGTTGGACTCAACTTTTAGGTCCTAAGCATCTCACCCATTTCTAAGTGACAAAACAGGATATCCTTAATTGTTTTGTGAGATGCATTAATTTTATCTTTGATGTTAATACTATGATTTAATTGAAGCTTGTGTTAGATTCGAGTTTCACAAATAATAATTTAAAAGTGAGTTTCGATAATTGGCTTCCAGGTCTTGGCGAGGCACAGAGGCCTTCTTTGGCCGTAGCCTTATTGGATCAACAACCCTTTCCTAGACAAAGCCTTTTAAAGAAAGATCATTTTCAAATCATTGTTTGAGACACTCTGGTCTAACTAGCTTAGGATTCGGAGAGGTAGCTTCGGCTAGTTCCACCGGACTAAAAAGACTAAATAAGGTACTCCTTACCCTACTTGATTCCTTAGTCAGGCTTCCCTAACGTATTATCATCAAACCTTGTCCTAATACTAGGTTGTTCAAGTTTCAATTAATCAGGTCCTATTTCTAGTCCTATGAATAGCAAAAGAACTCTAGGTAAGATCATAGTGAGGAGAAATTTCTGGATTTTCTAACATATTGACCTTATGTTTCAGGGTTTCACTTTCTTGTTTCAATTTCCTAAAATTTGCCTTAACTAATTTATATGAGTCAATCACATTATTCAAGGTAAATATTTGATTTTCAAATACTGTAAATTTACCTTTTAATTCCCGGTTGGGAATCTCCCCCTTGATTCTAGCCATCTTTCTTTTGCTTGATTGTTTCTTCGACATTTTGTAGCGGTCGCGAGCCAACCAGACCAATTTCCAAGGATCCCTTCCTTCGTCGTCAGATTCTGAGTCTGAGTCGGACTCAGGTACTGGTTGAGGCCTCTTTTGCAGTTCTCTTGGAGTTTTCCCTGCAATGAAAATTATACCTTCCTCGACCATTGTAGTATCAGCTTGATTATTTAACCTTAATTCAGAAATTGATTCAAAATTAGTTACCGATTTTGACCCAGAAAACTCGTCGTCTGATTCTGGTTCGATTTCGACATCGGGGGCCAAGTCTGTCTCATCTTCTGATCCGGAGTCAACTTTGAAGACGGGTGCTGACTCTTCGTGTAGATTGATTAGCTTTTCCCACATCTCTTTGGCATAGTTGAAGGATCCGACCCGCTTGAATACTTCTTTTGTTATGCCGCATGGTAAGATTGCAGTCGCCTTTGCATCTATTTCGATCATGTTGAGTGTTGGTTCATCCAATTTGTCCCAGGCGAGTGCTATCCCATCTTCTGTGGGGAATCTAAACCCCATTTGGATTATCATCCATAGATCTAGATGGGCCTTTAGGTGGGATTCCATTAGACCCTTCCAGGTTCTGAAGTTCTCGCCAGAGAATAGAGGCGGACGAACATTGTTCCATTCTTGATTGGCCATTAAGGATAAATCTTGCACACAAAAAAAGAAAATAGAAATGTACCAAGACTTGGTCTTGGATTAGTAGTGCGGGAGAAGGGAAAAAAAATAGTCTAAAATAAATGTTGTACGAATTTTGAGGTAAAATAATAATAAAATAATAAAAACAATTTATGATAAATTTTTGAAAATGTTGATTTTGTCAATTCTGATTAATGATGAAAAAGTAAGAAGTCAATTTTTTTTAAAAAAATTTGCTCGAATTAGGGTGGCACGAATTTTGAGAAAAATAATATTAAAATAAAAAAGTTTATGATAAATTTTCAAAAATTGATTATTTTATCAATTCTGACTTATGGTGAAAAAATAAGAATTTAAAATTGAAAACGAGAAATTCACCCACAGATATTATTTATAAAAAAGATCGAGTGGTGTTGCACCAACCTCGATTAACGAAAAAGAAAGAGAAAAAAAATTCGTAAATCCGAAAAACTCCCAAATTGGTGGTTGCACCAAATTTGAGCTACCTTGCTCTAATACCACTTGTTAGATCGAGAGAAACGATAGAGGGGGAGGGTGAATATCGTAAAACGTTCGGATTCGTAAAAGAGAATTAGCAGCGGAAATAATTAAAAACAAAATAACACACGCGGACACCAAGATTTTACTTGGTTCGGAGTCGCGGTCGGCTCCTACTCCAAGGCCCACGGTCGTTGACCGTTTACTGCGGGCAATTCTATATGCGCAAACAGTTTACAGAAATAGATTACAAGATTAGTACAGTAAACTGAAAGAATGCCGCTCTTAGTTACCGACGTCCAGAGTAGATCGTATTTTCAAAGCAGAGGGACGTCGTCAGCGCTTGTATCTCGAGTCGGGAGGTTTCCGGGACAGAGCGCTGGAGCAGAAGAGCGTGAATGTGTTGGAAGAAATTGTTGTTCGAAGCCTTGGGGTCGAGGGCCTTTTTATAGCCCCTGGGGGAGCCGGAACGTCGGGGGCGCCTGATAAGTGTCATTTTGTTGATCATTTCATATTCTTAAATCCGTATTTGACCCATATTTTACTTGTATAATTGTGGATTTACTCTAGGTTCTAGGATTTATACTCTTTTTGGACTTAATTGCAAATTTTGATATTTTCGAGTTGTTTTCTCACTAAATTTTTTATCTACTCTTGTAGGCTTGAAGGGATCATGGACCTAGGTCAGGTTGGGTCAAATGTTGAGTCAAAAGTGGATTAGATCAAGTAATCAAGCTTCGACTCATTTGGACCGTCCGATACAAGAACGGTTAGATCTAGACCATCTGAGAACTTCTGATCGATCCGAGCTGGGGTTAAGGCTAATCGAGCGATCAGATCAAGATCTGAAGGTTTCAGCTCAATCGGAGATCATCTAGCCGTTGGATCACGATCAGAAGGATCTGGAGCATCCATTCAAAGATCAGCTTGATCTGTGCCATCCGCTACAAATCTGGAAGATCCGAGCTACCACGAGGATGATCCTGACCTCTGATCAAGATCTGGAAATTTTGAATCAAATCGGACAAGGATCCACCGTTGGATGAAGCGGAATCAATCTCAGCCGTCCACTGTTTAACTACTTAAACCGAAGTCAGATCCCATTTGCTCTGTCGCGTCTTCGCATTTCCAGCTTCGTTCTTCTTCGATCTTCTTCGGTTTTACTTCATTTCTTCGGCGATTTTCTTCAGTGAAGGCGTGGCCAACTCGATTACGATCTTGGATCAAGATCTGGATCCTTGGGAGAAGGCTTCAATGGAGATTTTAGCTCCAGATTGCGCCAGATGCAGTTTTGAGCAGATCTGACATTGGAGATCAATTTTCCAGAGATTTGCGAGTTTAAGGGGTTCTTGACTTGCCCTTGCGTGACGAACAAGGTAGTCTTGATACATGGGAAGGGTCGAGGCTTAGTTTTCAATGCATTTCTTTTGTTTTAGCTGTAATCTAAATTCTGCAAATCAATTCTGTTCTTCATTCGAGTCAGTTGTTTCAGTTTTATTTCTGAAGTGTTTCTTTCTTAACTAGTGATGAAGTTTGCAAGTAGATTGGTTAGTGAACTTATTCAGTGATCCATTGTATGCGAATTCAGTGAATTTTCAGTTTACAGCTCGCATTTCAATTCTGTTTTCATTGTATCAGCCCTGTTTCTGCGTGCCATTTACAGTTTCAGTAGTTTGCTCAGCTTACTTGGTGCTTTGGTATCACTTCTGCATTCACTTGTTATAAAATAGCATTTGAATTAGATAGATGGATAGTTAAGTGATCAAGTACATTTAATCTTAGTTTGATTTCCATTCAGAAATTCTATCAATTTTCAGTTTGTATCCTTGCGTATCAGTTTTTCTTCTTTCTGCAATTGTTCAGTGCCAATCTCTGCCAATTTCCAGTTGTAATTGCTGTAATTTCGAGTCAAGTGAACCTTAGTTTCTCTATTTCTTGGCTGAACAATGGATGATGCATTCATATCTAGCTTGTTTTGTTAGGTTTGTGCTGTATTAGGACTGTTTTCTGAAATTCTGTAGTGTTACTGCAAGTTCTTGTTCTGCACTGTCCAGCACTTCAATTCTAAAGTTTCTTCCTTTAATTTTGTGTATTAGATCCCTGATAGCTTAGCTTTCCAAGCTGAGTTGATCAGCTACAATTTGTGCAGTAAATCTCAAATTTTGGCACATGGGTCTCGTATCCCTTGTGTATCAAATTTCATAGCTTCACTTGTATCAAGTTAGGTTTCGGCTTTGAGTGGTAGTACCTTAAGTTCAATACAATCCGTAATGTACTCTTGCAATTTGAATTCATGTTTGTTTTCCAAATTCAGTCAAGTTTCATTGGTTTGAGTTAGATGTTCGATTGTTAAGCTCATCAATTGCCATTCTTAGTTTAAACTTGCCTAGTTACGTTTTCTGTCTTTTCACTGTGTTTTCATTTCCTCATTGCAAACCAAACCCCAGTTTTATTTGAAACCCCAAAAACATCAACGACACATAAACGCGAGCTCGAATCACACAACTTGAACTAGCCCTTGGAAAAAAATACGACCTGTGGCCCCTTTACTACGCTTTTCTTCTTTGATTGCAAAAAAAAGGGTTTCAGCACATTTATAAATTCTAAATTCTAACGGATCCACATTCGTGACAACTTTAATTAACTAAATTGGGTCTACCAACCCCCCCCCCCCCACGTGTCATCTGATCCGAGTTCCTCTCGGTCAACTCTGATCCCTTCAAACTCGGGATCGAGCTTTGACGGGGGCGCCCGGGATGCTGGGGGCGCCCGGGTTGACTCGATCCGCTGGCTTCTCATTGGCTTGAGTTGATCCACTTCGTTAGCTTTAGCTCGGGGCACCCAGACCATCCGGGGCGCCCGGGAGCACGGGGGCGCCCCGCCCATGAGCTGTCGAAGCATACATTTGCTCCACTTCTTTTTGTATTCACCTTGGGGGCGCCCGGGACACTCCGAGCGCCCTACTCAGCTTCTGCCTCACTCCTTTGAGGCTCTCTGAGCTGCAGACACTCGTTCCTTCGGTCCTGCATCCAGGGTTAGTCCAAAATAACATAGAGCAATAATATGTTAGTTTTATACAGCCTTAGCTGTCTTGGTTCTGACTTTGGGTTTCCAAAATGGAGCCCTAGGTCGAACCGACGCCTACTGTTCCCTCGACGGGGAACGCATCCTTGCCTACTCCTCTTAGGAGAATTTACCTGTTGCCAATCGGCTCCTCCGGTTGGACTTTTGCCCAGCAGTCCTTCGCCAGGTCTTTAGTACCAGGCAGTCCTTCGCCTGGTGCCCAGCAGTCCTTCGCCAGGTCTTCGGTTCCATGTTGTCCTTCGCCTGGTGCCTAGCAGTCCTTCGCTAGGGCTTTGTATCCTGGCATTCCTTTGTTAGGTGCCTAGCAGTCCTTCGCTAGGGCTTTGAATCCTGGCATTCCTTCGCCAGGTGCCTAGCAGTCCTTCGCTAGGGCTTTGTTTCCTGGCAGTCATTCGCCAGGTGCCTAGCAGCCCTTCGCTAGGACTTTGTTTCCTGGTAGTCCTTCGCCAGGTGCCTAGCAGTCCTTCGCTAGGACTTTGTGTCCTCGCAGTCCTTCGCCAGGTGCCTAGCAGCCCTTCGCTAGGACTTTTCCTGCACACTTGAGTAACATCGTTAGATTACAAATGAACATAACTTTGAAGCCTTTGCCAATATCAAAACAAAGTTCGATATGGTGCTTCCTGCACCAACAAAGGTCTCATACTCATCATCCCATTCGGAAGAATCAAGCGCCTCAATGGATAGTGATCAAGAGGCGTATATGGTAAGAAAGATGAGGAATGCATTTAAAAGTTTTTCTTCTAACAAATCTCATGGTAGGAAAAGTTCAAGAAGTACAAGTAGGACAAGAAAGGTCATATGCTACAATTGCCATGAAGAAGGACACATATGGGATGATTGTCCACTCTTGAAGAAGAAGGAAGAAAAGAAGAGAACAAAAGAAAAAGGCAAGAAGGTTAAAAACTTAAAGGCGACATGGGATGATTCTTCATCATCGGAAGAAGAAGAACACCACGTATCCCATTTTGCTCTAATGGGAATTGAAGACATAGTATCCGCATCATCCGAAGAAGAGAAGAGTGTTGGATCGGAGTAAATCAATAGAGGGGGGGGGTGAATATCGATCGAAAAATTTTGGACAATTTAAGAGAAAAACGCAGCGGAAAGAGTAAAACAAGAGTCGCTAACACGGTTTGTTTTACTTGGTTCGGAGTCGCGGTTGGCTCCTACTCCAAGGCCCACGGTCCTTGACCGTTTACGTTGGACAATTCTATATTCGTAGAAATGATTACAGTTTCTAGTACAGATATAGAATCGAAAAAGAGAATTACAACACTTAAGAAATGATAGCATTTACTGACAACCAGAGTGGATGGAATTTCGGAGCAGCGGGTCATCGTCAGCGCTTGAATCGCGAGTTCGGAGCTTGTCGGGGCGTTGCGCTTGAGCGAAAGTGTTGAAAGCGAGAGTTGCAAGTTGTATCGAAGCCTTGGGGGTGAACCCCCTTTTATAGTGGTCGCTTGGGCACTTGTGTTGAAGGGGGCGCTGACGGACCCAAAATAGACTGTCACGAATGTGGGTCTCAAATTTAAATGTATATGAATGCTGGAAACCCTTTTTGCAATCAAAATATCAAAACGTAGCAAAGGGGCCACAGGTCGTATTTTTCCAAGGGACTAGTTGATGTTGTGTGATTCGAGCTTGTATTTATGTGTCGTTTGTGAATTTTTGGGTTTCGAATGTGATTTAGGTTTGGGTTGCAATTCAGAGATGAAATCACAATGAAAATTAAAGAAACTCAACTCATGAACTAAACAAAGAGATGACACTTAATAACTCAACCTATGGGAAACCTAATCAAAGCACTTACAAAATTTTTGGAAACTGATTTCTGATTTCAAAAACAAAAGAAATGATAAGCAATGAAGTAGAGGCAGTGATGGGAGTTTTCGGTAAGCAAATCAAGATTAAAACAAGTGCTAACTATGGAAGTCGGAAATTAAGCAAGCAACAATATTAACTCAAACTAACTACAAATTTTGGAAGCTAACCAATGCAAAGAAAATTCAGGGATTCTAAAGGTGATATCAATAGATTTCAAAAGCTGTCCTACACCAAAAAAAACTAGTAAAAATCTGATGCAAATCAGTGCTCAAACAGCTTGGCACGCAAGATGAAACCCTTGTGCCAAAGCTGAATTTTTCTTTGTGCCTACTTGTGCTTGAAGCTTGCTGAAACAAGGACTGCTAATTCTGGAATGAGACTTATAAAGATCAACTTGGGAGGTTACACTAAGAGTAATTGATATGCAAGAATGAAGGAAGGAAATTCGGAAGCAAATGGAAGATCAACTAAGAAACAGCCAACGCAGAAATACAAGTGCAGAAATTTCAGAAGTTCTGAACAGAATCGAAATAGATTAACTAGTTGGAATGCAAAACAAATTGAGCAACTAAGAACACTACTTGAAACTAGCTTAAGGAGTAATAAACCTAGTAATTCAGAAATAAGCTAACAATTCAAATACAAACTGCAGCAAGGAAAAGAAAGGCAGATTCGAAACTGAAAATTCAAATCAAGCATGTGCAGAAATTCATCCACAATACAAATGCAAAATGAATGCAATCAGTAGGAGATCTGAAACAATGATTCACCAAACAAGGTCCTTTTGAAGTGATGAAATCTAAAATGCAGAAACACAAATTTAGAAAGCAGAAACAAATTGAAAAATTCAGAAATAACTTGGCACGCTAGCTGGAATTGGCATGCAAGAAATGGACAAAGTAATAAGCTGTAATTGGAAGCTTTTGTGCACTAAACTCACTCACTAACTAATTTACTTACTGAATTGAATCTTAACTACTGCAAAAACAATTCAAAACAGAAATTATAGCAACTGAATAGAAATCAGAAACAAACAGTGGTAGATTCGGCAGAATATGAAAACTACAGCTAAAACAAGATTTAAACTAGAAAAACTACTCCTCGATTCCTTCTTCAACTCAGGTACTCCTTGTTCGTCACGCAAGGGTGAGCCTCGGACCCGCAAGCTCAGCAAATCAGTGGGAAATTGTCTCTGCTACTCAATCTGAGCTCAACTCTACCCAAATCTGAATTCCCCATTCAAATCCATCGATTCAACTGTGTCCAAGTGTGATGGTGATTTGTGGATGATCGGAGCAATCTAGGGAACCCCTCCAGATGGCTCCGGTGGATGGAAATGGTTCGCAACTGAGATCGACGACTCCAAACAGCAGAGCCACGGAAACCTCTCAATAGCTCTGTTCTTGGGCAATAGCGAGCTGAAATCGTCACTAAGTCCTCTTCCCCATGACCTAGCACTTGCTCTGAATCAAGAATCGAGTGATCACGCCTTCGGATGAAGAAAAAAAACTGAACACACGAAGAACACGCGAAAGAAAACACTGTAGCGGTGAAGACGCGATGAAGGGAAGAAGCTGCGCAGAATTTTGCTTAAGTATTTGGCATTGGACGGTCCAGATTGATCGGAGGAGATCCAATGGCTGATCTTGCTCTGATTTGAGCCAAACTTTGATGATGATGATCTGGGGTCAGGATCTGCCTCGTGGTAGCTCGGATCCTCCAGATGTGCAACGGATGGTCCAGATCAACCTAATCTTTGAATGGACGATCTAGAGCCCTCCGAGCTTGATCCAACGGTTGAATGAGCTCTGATTGGGATGAAACCTTCAGATCATGATCAGAGTACTTGATCAACCCTAACCCTAGCTCGGATTGCTTCAGATAGTCCCAGATGGCTCAGATCTAGCCGCTCTTGAATCGGACGGCCCAGATTTAATCCTAATCTTGAAAACTCGATCCGGGTCACTTCCGACTCAAGTTTGACCCAATATGCCCTAGGTCCATGAACCTTTCATGCCTACAAAAATAGATTAAGAATTTAGTGGCCAAATAATCCAAATACATGTAAATTTGCAATTAAGTCCAAAATAAGAGTAAGTTCTAAAACCTAGGGCAATTTCATAATTAAGCAATAAAAACATAGGTCAAATATGGATTTTAACAATTAAAATAATCAACAAAATGGTATCTATCAACTCCCCCACACTTAACCTTGAGCGTCTCGCGAAACCACTAAGTATGTATCCCCTAGATTTCTTAAGCATAATTAGAAGCAAATGAAAAGAAATTACCTAAGGTCGTCAATTCTCATAAATTTAAGCTCTATGGATTAGTATCTTATCCTTAAATCAACAACTTAGCCTTTTCATCCATCATGAGTCATTGAGATGAATTTAACTCACTAGCCTTTCAAGGAAAATTTTGGTGGCTCTCTCCTTAAGTTCTAAGTAGATGATGAAAGTGGAGCTCACTCAAACACATATGTTTCTTGCACTGCCATTATTCATGATTAGGATCAACAACTATAAAAACAAATGAAAACATGAAAAATGGTAAGAAATGGAGTAAAAGCCAAGAAAATAGAAAAATTGATAAAGTGGAAGACTTGAGTGCTCAAGGATGTTTCCAATGAACTCTTCTTCTCTTTACAGTCCTCTAGTGATATCAAAAGTGTGGTGGAGTAAATCTTGAACAATGCCTTTGATTTGGATGAAAAAAACTCCCTTGACTTCATTGTGCCAATTTGCTCTTGCGTGCCATTTTCCTTTCTCTCTTTTTTTTTTCTTGGTCAGCTGCTGAATTCTATTTTTGGTCTTCTTTTTTTTTTCTTCTCTGCTTAAGATTCCAGCAGTTACATCACATGGTAATAGAGAATTTGAGTGCTCCACTTAAATTTGCTAATTTGCCCTTGCTTCCCACTCTTGCAACTCAAGTTGGCACATGAATTTTGTTTCTCTCTTTTTTTTTCATCAGATTTCGGCTCCACAACTTCACTTTCATACCTTGCAATTCTCTGGTTGCCTTACATCAGTTAGCATCTAGGAGTAGTAGAGAAATCAATTGCTTCACTTGAGGTTGTGGCACTACACTGATTTTTTTCTTTTTCTTTCCTAGCTACATTCTCAGCTTGCTTTCTCAACCTCACTGCATTTCATATTCTCTGATTTCTCCAACAATTAACTTCAAGAGTACTTGCATCTAATGATAGTGGAGAATTAGGTGTTCCACTCGAAAATGGTTGAATAGCAAGTCAATTTCTGGCCACTACACAAGCATAACCCAGCTGCCCTTTTCAGCAATTTTTATCTCTGGTCAGCAATTCTTGCATTGCTTTCAATTCAGATCAGTTTGTTTAATTTCAGTAGCTCCAAATTCAACACTCGGCAGATTACATGCTCATAATGCAATGCAGTGCAGTTTTTCAGCTCATAGATGTTTCCTTGGCCCAGAATTTTTCAGATTCTCAGCTTATATTCCACTTCAATTCAACTTGTCTTCAGATTATACAGCTGCATTTCAGGCCTTATGTGCTCAAATTCCTATCAGATATCAGCTTCAACTCAGCCCTTGTCGTGAGCTTTAAATGAATAGCTACTCTCTTTGGCACAAACATTTCAGAATTTTCTTTTCCTTCTTGCAATGCTTTTGTTCCACTCTTAATTCTATACAGCTGCAGTTCATCTTCTAGCCGGGTTTTCAGATTTTGTTTTTCTTGATCAGCTCAGAATTTTTGCTTTTGTGTGTCAATTCAGACCTTGGCACAGCTTTTCTCAACTTGGCATTTGCTGCAATTCCAGCCCATTGACCATTTTATTTACTCTCAAGTTTCAGGTTCATCATTGTAATGCTCTGATTTCTTCCTTTTCTTCTTCTTCAGCCCGGATGCAAGAATTGACAACAGCTCCATCAAGAATTCGACCATATATCAGCCATGTTTACAGCCCTTCTGCTTTTCAGAATTTCTGATGGCTGGACCTTGCAATTCGATTCCTGTCAAAACAACAATTCAGCTTGTTCCCAACTGTAATTCAGATCATTCCCAGCTGCAATTCAGAGTACTACAGACCAGGACATTTTTCTTTCAGCCGAATTCAGTGATGGTTGCAATGAGAGAACAACTTCGCTGTTTAGATACCATTCATTTGCGTCCAAATTTTTGCTTGACCCTTTCCTTTCCAACTTGGCACAAAATTCTGCTTAAATTTCAAATCTACTCAGCTGCAGTTCAAAACAAACTGATAAAAACAGCTTTGGCACAAGTTTTCTTCTTACTTAAATCGACTTCAACTTGATCCAATATTGCAGTGCTGTACTGCTGATTTCATTCTTTCATTTTCTTACCTGATTTCATCCAATTGCCTCAAAAGCAGTCTAAACTTTCACTTGAAATCTGCTCCCCAAAAGATTGAATTCAGCCAAAAACCATTCTGCAATTTCTGTCTAAAATCAGTGATGCACTGCTGATTTCTCCAATTCAGCTTCACAAACAGTCCATCAATGATTCACAGCAGCTCCAAGTTGATTTGTTCTTGTTCAGCTGCAATTCATCTTCTCCCAAGGTATTTCCGATTTCTCCAGCAAAGACAACTGCATTTCAGCTTCTGGCAGATTTTTTTCTGAGTTTAATCACTTCCATAATTCCTACTCCAAATCTCATTGAGTGCCATTTGGACGTTGGCACAAATTCTGCCTTCTTCACGTTCCCCTTTTTCACAAACAGCTGCAAGATCAGTGCTAGCAGAGTGGCCGAATTTTCCATAGAAATTTTTTTTTTCTTTTTGGCACTGATTGATTTTTTTTTCTTTGTTTCCAGCTTTTGTTCAGCCCTTTTGAATTCCATACAGCTACATTTAAGCTTCTAGCAAAGTGGCCGAATAGCTTCATAGCATCAAGAAACATACTTTTCTCTCTTTTGACATGGCATAGATTTCCTTCATTTGTGTGCCATTTGGATTACACAAAAAATTTCTTCTTCAACCGAATTCATCTTGGCACAAAATTGTTTGGATCTTCAAATTATAATCAAGAGTCAAGATGCCTCAATTGTTTCCATCCTTTTGCTCATGCCTCAGCCAAATTCATCTTGGCACAAAAAATTTTTTCTTGATATGAAATGCCTCTTTGATACCAAATCTTTCCCAAAACACTAGTCACTCCCCCACACTTAAATCTTTGTCCGTCTCGGGCAAAGTAGCATTAAGAAACATTCTAAACAAATAAGTCCATAGAAAGAGTGAGATTAGGTAAGGGAAATGA
>JAGFNQ010007818.1:2633413-2812083 GCA_024364735.1 Boesenbergia rotunda | reverse complement strand
CATATAATACTAGGAATACGACTGCACTCCCACTAACCTTTTTTACACACAAGGTTCGTCAGGATTTTGGTGAGAAATCAAACTCTTTGATTGTCTCATCAAAACGGATATTCCAGCTCCTAGATGCTTGCTTTAGTCCATATATGGATCGTCGAAGCTTACATACCTTGGTTTATCAACGATGTGAAACCTTCAGGTTGTATCATGTATACATCCTCAAGTAGGTTTCCATTAAGGAAAGCTGTTTTCACATCCATTTGCCATATCTCATAATCATAATGAGCTGCTATGGCTAGGAGCATCCGAATGGATTTAAGCATAGCTACTGGCGAATAGGTTTCGTCATAATCAATTCCTTGTTTTTGACGATATCCTTTTGCCACTAATCTAGCCTTAAAGGTAACAACATTACCTTCCATGTCGGTTTTCTTCTTGATAACCCACTTGCACCCTATGGGTTTAATCCCTTCAGGTGGGTTAACCAAGTCCCATACTTGATTTTCATACATGGAATCCATTTCCGACTTCATGGCCTCAAGCCATTTGTCCCTTTCTGAACTTTTTAGAACATCTTCATAACTGATAGGTTCGTCATCACCAATGAGCAACACGTCGTTCGATTCACTTACGAGAAATCCGTATCTCTCTGGAATGTTGCGTGTCCTATCAGACCTACGAAGAGGTGGTGTAGTTTTAGGTTCAACTGATAGCTCATCACTATGAATTATCGGTTGTGGGCCTAGACTAGGTGTCTCTGTAATGTCTATTGGAGTTTCTTGAACTTCATCAAGCTCAATGCTACTCCCACTGTTTTCTTGTAAAAGAAATTCTTTTTCTAGAAATACAGCATGCCTTGAAACAAACACCTTTTGTTCCAAGGGATGATAGAATTGGTAACCCTTCGTTTCCTTAGGGTATCCAATAAATAGACATTTATCAGACTTAGCATCCAATTTGTCTGATACAACCCACTTCACATAAGCAGGACAACCCCATATCTTAAGGTGAGTTAAGTGAGGTTTCTTACTATTCCAAATCTCATATGGAGTAGTAGAGACTACCTTGGTCGGGACTCTGTTTAGCAAATAAACAGCTGTCTTAAGTGCATAACCCCAAAAGGATTTTGGAAGAGTTGCATGATTTATCATAGATCTAACCATGTCCATCAAGGTTCGGTTTCGCCTCTCAGATACACCATTATGCTGTGGTGTATACGGCGGAGTCCATTGGGATAATATCCCATTGTCCTTAAGATAATCTTGGAACTCTTGACTTAAGTATTCTCCACCCCGATCGGATCGAAGTATTTTAATACTTTTGCCAAGTTGTTTCTCTACTTCATTTTTGAATTCTTTGAATTTATCAAAAGCTTCAGATTTGTGTTTCATCAAGAACACATAACCGAATCGTGAGTGATCATCGATAAAGGTGATGAAGTAGTTATAGCCTCCTTGTGCTAGAGTTGACATTGGTCCGCATACATCGGTATGTATTAGGCCAAGCAATCTCCCACTGGATTACCTTTTCCGGAAAGGGTAATTTGGTCATCTTGCCTTATAAGCACGATTCGCATGTATCAAATGAACCGGGTTCAAATGATTCCAAAATTCCACATCGGTGTAATTCGGTCATGCGTTTCTTACTTATATGGCCAAGACGACAGTGCCACGTGTAGGAGTCTATTCGATTATCTATTCGAGCATGTTTATTACTAACTTCGATATTGAAAATGTCACTGGATAAATCTAACGTGTAGATGCCATTGCACAAAGTTCCATTTCCATAAAGAACGCCATTTAAAGCTATGTAACAATAATTGTTACTAAAAGTTAAATGATAACCTTTTTCATTCAAACATGAAATAGATACAATGTTCTTTATTAACGAAGGAACAAAATAACAATTATCCAATTCTAAGACACGTCCAGTGGGGAGCTTTAGCAAATATGTTCTGATGGCAACAGCAGCAACCTTTGCTCCATTTCCAACTCGTAAATTCGCTTCTCCTTTGACGAGTCTTCTTCTATTCCTTAGCCCATGTATGTCATTACATATATGAGAGCTACACCCAGTATCAAGTACCCAGGTGTTTGAGGAAATAGAATGACATTCAATAACGAAGATACTTGAAGAGGATGGGGCATCAGATGCCTTCTCTTTCAAGGACTCAAGATAAACCTTGCAGTTTCTTCGCCAATGACCCTCCTTGTCACAGTGATGGCAAGTGTCTTTTAGGGTATTTTCAGTCTTTTTGGCCTTTTTCTTCTTTCCCTTATTCTGTTCATTGGCCTCCCTCTTAGAACCTTTCTTCGAGGATCCAACTAACAGTATTGTCTTCTGATCCTGCTTTACAGAAGGCTCTACAGTCTTCAGCAGGTTGAGCAACTCTGGAAACTGGTCTAGAGTTGCATCTTTAGAAGGACGGTTGGGAAGTTGTTCTTCAAGGACATAAGCAAGCTTTTCTGCCTTGAGGACTATCCTCAGGTTTCGAAGCCAGTCTATGAAGTTCGGCCCAGTCAGTTTATTGGTGTCCAAAATGGAACGCAAGTTTATGTAAGACATGATCGAGTGATTATCTTAGAAATACAAATTGAGATTATGTGAGAAGATTGATTAAGAATGTATCAACATACATAAATTAAATCCTATTTATTTTACGAATTGAATCACCCTTATTATCAATTCGGGAGATTGTAGGAACATCTCCAAATAGGTTGATATCCAACCATAGACAAGAACCACCATGGCTGTGGCCATCAAGTTTTTCTTAGCTATGAAGGTAGGTAATTATACCGATTACACATCACATATATGTAACTATCACTTTATGCTATCAACTAATTGAATGTTTGCATAAATCATTGGGTTGTTAACTCATTAACAAGTATGTATCAATATACATAGCACCCAACTGCACCTCTCTTTACATCGACCTTGGCTGTGGCACAACAAATCGATGCTCCAAGCTTAAGGCTGACCCATTAATCAAGAAATAGTTTTAATATGGTTGGAGCTCATTCAACCGATTAGTTAGGCTTGGATGTGTCCAACAACCAAAACTAAGGATTGACCTCTGACTCCAACTATATTATACATAAACTAATTCCATGGTTTGAACATGTTGAGGTTCAAGTCGGGCATGGATGTGTCCATCAACCCAAACGAGAAATAAAACTCCGATTCTAACCATATTAATGGAAGGTGTTGGCCTTAATATTTTGTAAGGGGTTTTGGGTCTCATCTTTTCTAAGCACATTCATGACATTTGTCATGACTAACGATTTCCTTAATAAAGTATGTATGTGACTTAAGTTATCAAGTCTCATTAATTGAATTAGGAACCGGATTTCCTAATTCTATTTCATACTATATTGAAGGAATTGTTTTGGGAAACAATTTCTTAAATTGTCATAATTAATTTCGGAAATAATATGTTCAAGACTTTGATTTCTCTAAATCAAAACTTATTAAATTAAGAGATAATTCCCTTAATTCAACCACATATTCTTTTCATGAAAATCTCATTTAAGAAACTCTATAGGAAACCATTTTCCTAATTAATTTTGGAGACAATAATATGTAAGAGCATTACCTCTTAAAACATATTTTATTCATGGATTTAATTAATTACAACAAATCGTTTTCTAAGGGTGGCTCCCCGAGGCTCAGATACCCAAAGAAAAATAATTTGTCGTAAATCCAATTGGACGGCTCCCCGAGGCTCAATCCAAATCAAACATGACAATTTCAATTAAAAATTGGGAAACTAAATTACAACAACTAACTCTAAATTGGACGGCTCCCCGAGGCTCAATCCAAAGTAAAGAATTTTGTTGTCAATTTAAAAACTAATTCAAATTTAATTGTCAATTAACTGTCCATGAATTTGTCTAGACTTTCTAAAAGGAAAGTGCCCAAAATTGCGAGATTTCGAAAATAGGTTTTCAGAATAATTGTAAGTTTCTGGTACAAAGAAAACTTACATATTTCCAAAGTTGGAAAATTTCTAAAATAGAAAAATTTCCAAAATTGGAAAGTTTCCAAAGATGGGAAATTTTCACAATTATTATAAAAATTTAGAAACTAGAAAATTTCAAACGTTTGCGAAATTTCATGAGGATTTCCAAACTTTGAAATTCCTAATTCTAAAATTTATTATAATTTGAAAGTTTCCATAATTGGAAAAATTTTCCGAAATTGAGATCATGACAAAGTTTTCCACAAAACAATTATATGATTAAGTCGAACACTAACCGGCTCTGATACCACTGTTGGGACCGGGTGCATGTCGACAAGGATACGAGTTCGTAAAATTTAAAATTTTTACGTGCAGCGGAAGAGTTTGCATAAAATAATTTCCTAAATTATTTTAACTTCGTATCTAGCATGCAATCTTATGGTGTGTTGACATAATCATAAAATAAAACTTTGCGGAAAAGTAAACTAATTTACTAAGTACCTCTCGTAACTCGAAGTAAGGGACGAGATCCAACCGTAGCGTCCCTTGGAAGCTCCGTCTCTATTCGCGTCCACACCGAGTTCTCTTCGGGATGACTTCACAAAGTCATGAGTTTTGTGCCGACGAGAACTACTAGATTCTCGGAAGGCACAACTAGAAGAATAAGAGAAATAATGGAAAAACTAACCAACGAAGTAATGGAATCGAATTCCGGGAAGAGAGGAGTCGCTATCCGCTTCTTCTTCTTCGTCTTCGAGTTCTCCTCCTTCTTCAAAGCTCACGGCAAACACCCTTGTCGGTGTTGTGGTTGGGCGCCGGCCCTAGAGAGGCTAGGGTGCGCCGGCCCTAAGGGAGGAAGAAGAGGAGGAGGAGAGGAGATTAAGAGAAAGAGAGAGGGAGTAATTAATCTCTTAATTAGTTAGGAATAAGGGCTAGCCTTTGGTTCCTTTATATAGTAGCAACTCCTTTGCTAAGTCTCCCTCTAAACCGAATTAATGGAATTAGTTATAAGAAATTTATCTTATAAATTTTCTTATTAATTATTCCGTTTAAACCGAGTCTTTATTATAAACCAATTTATAATAAAACTAATTCTTTTTCTCTTTAAATTATGGAATAAATTTTTATAAGAAATTTATAAACTTTCTTATTATGGAAAAAATCAATTCATAATTGATTTTATAAAATTAAAATAAACCAATTTATGGATTATTTTAATCTTCCATAAAAGAATAAATTTCTACAAATTTTATTTATATAAATTTCTCTATACAAATTTATTTATCCATAATTTTTAAAATAAATCATACTAGATTTATTTTATTAATTAAACCAATTAAATTGGTTTTTCTCCTCTTATTTGGCCGGCCACCAAAGAGGGTTTAACACCCTCTTTGGCCGGCCAAAACCAACCCATTAAACCGCGAATTAAACTCATTTAATTCGCCCAAAAAGCCTTCAAAAGACTTAGCCATTTTTGGCTTCCATTGCGCCTCTGACTAACTCAGATTCGACTCGTTTCTCTTGATCGGAAAATCCAATTTTCAACTCGTTTTAAATCCCTCGGATTACTCGTATTACGTGTGACAAAATAGGCTTTCGATTTATGTTGGCCGTCTATAATTAACCCATTAATTATAGAACGATCATGAGTGGCACCTAGTAGTACATCATGATCCCCAATTAATCGAAAGATCAACGGTTTGACCTCAGAAGAAATTATTCTGAAACCCTTCAGCAGCTCTAATGAATCATGCCTCATTCCCTTCACCACCTTATACCCACTTGGTTCAGGACACGGTCTATGGTGTCAGTCCCCACTAGGCTGACTACGTCACACCTAGCCCAAGTAGTGTCTTCCTCGTCCTTTGGATTTCTAATTACTCTCATGTATTTAAGAGACTCGCACTCTTAACATGATATGCTCTGGCCAGAGGCTTTGAGTAACAATCCGACGATAGGCCTGGGTATACATCTCCTCACAAGGAGTGGTGAATCCTTTGTAGGCTGTTCAAACATCTTCGGGCACTTCGGCTTATACCCGATCATCCTGGGTCCACACCTCCTTGGAGATGCTTGCTTAAGATGTCAAAGTATAAGTCTCCATGACCAAGATGACTTGAACACCGCAAGTCAAAGGAACATCTCACTTAAGCCGCAGTAAGATCTTCATTGACATATCTACATGTAGATTCCCATATGAAGTCTTACAGCTAGTCACTCCAATGAACTAGTTCCCTTAACTAGCATCCATGTTTATCTCCGGACATCCCAATGTCACCAGCTAGTGAGAATCAGCTGAATAGAGAATAACCCATGCTAGTCTCAACAGAATTGATAGTGTCCGTATTTATCAATTCATCGACTAGGGATATTTCCAACAATTCACATTTGCACATTTAGAGATAATCACTAGTTGTGATCCCATCACAAATTCTCCTATGCTGTGAATTGTATGGCGGACATTCAGTATATGAGTTTAAGATCCCAATCAAATACAAACATGTATACTCAAATAGTGAATTATCATTTATTAAAATAAATGTTTACAATCATAAGGCGATTGCCTTAGGACACTTCTCTCATATCACTAACAAAAAGGAGGAGCTAGGGGCAGCCGACGGCAAGGAGGAGGCATTTTTGGGCGCCGGCGGTAAGGAGTTAGGGGCGGCGGCGACAGCTTTGAGAAGGAAGAAGAAGACTTTCTTCTTCCCTTCTTCTTTAGTTCTTTTATCATCCTTCTCCTCATTACCTCAGTCCCCTTGTGGCCGGTGCTCGACGGTGGTTGGAGGTGCTCGGCGGCGCTCGGTGGAGAGGAGAGAGGCACCGGCGGTAAGGAGTTAGGGGCGGCGGCGACAGCTTTGAGAAGGAAGAAGAAGACTTTCTTCTTCCCTTCTTCTTTAGTTCTTTCATCATCCTTCTCCTCATTACCTCAGTCCCCTTGTGGCCGGTGCTCGATGGTGGTTGGAGGTGCTCGGCGGCACTCGGTGGAGAGGAGAGAGGCACCGGCGGTAAGGAGTTAGGGGCGGCGGCGACAGCTTTGAGAAGGAAGAAGAAGACTTTCTTCTTCCCTTCTTCTTTAGTTCTTTCATCATCCTTCTCCTCATTACCTCAGTCCCCTTGTGGCCGGTGCTCAACGGTGGTTGGAGGTGCTCGGCGGCGCTCGGTGGAGAGGAGGAGGTGCTCACCGGCGGTAACTCTATAAGAAGGGTTTTCTTTGGCGCAAGGGAAGGGGATTAATTGGATCCCCTTGGTGATTCCGGATCTTGGTAGCTCGTCACCCACACGACGTCCAAGAGGGAAGGGACATAAGGTAGAAGACTACGAGGTAAAGAGAGGTATATTTCTCTCTTGGCTCTTCTTTGTTTTTTATCATTTCATTTGGCTTGTTAATTAATTATTATGTTCTTGATTATTTGTTAATCATTGCTAATATTTATTTATTAGACCCCGATAATATTCACAAAAATCAGTGTTCCTCTCGTTGTCAATTCCGCGGTCAATCGGTTAGGCAAATTACAAGGCTCGATCGTTGAGATTGGCCAAGTTGTAATTCGAACCGATCGATACGATGATGAGATGGTCGCTTGGGAGAAGGGTCTCCATTCGGATTAATTTTTAATCCGTAGACATGGAGAGGTCTCTCAAGGATGACCAAGTATTCGCTTCGGAAACCTGCCAAGCCATACCCATCACTTTTATGTTTTAGGACATATCTTCTTAGATAGAGGAAATCCATGCCTAAACGGTAGAAAACCTTTCTTAGACTTCTGCATGTTAAAACAAGCTAGGACAATGTCAATGTATGAAGCTTGAGATAAACACAATATCCTTTTCGTGTGATCCTTTATAACTCCCAAGGATGTGCCCTGCTTCTCTCAAGTCCTTCATATCAAACTGTTTTGATAATCATACCCTTACGTCTGACAACACTTTGACATTGTTGCCAATGAGCAAAATGTCATCTACGAATACTACAAGAAATACCACTACGTTCCCGTCACATCTCTTGTATACACAAGACTCATCCGAACTTTGAATAAATCCATAAGACTGAATTACCTCATCAAACCGGATGTTCCAAGTTCTTGAAGCTTGCTTCAATCCATAAATGGAGCGATTAAGCTTACACACAAGATGCTCTTTGCCCTTTGCAATGAATCCCTCTGGTTGCTTCATATAGATATTTTCCTCAAGACTTCTATTAAAGAAAGTTATCTTCACATCCATCTGCCAAACCTCATAATCCATATGAGCGACAATAGATAAGAGAATCCGGATAGACTTAAGCATGGCTACCGGCGAAAAGGTCTCCACATAATTGATACCCTCTATCTGAGTATAGCCCTTTGTAACAAGCCTTGCTTTGAAGGTTTCCACCTTCCCGTCTGATCCTCTCATTCTTTTGTAGATCCACTTGCATCCAATGTCTTTTACACCATTGGGTGGTTCTACTAGCTCCCATACCTGATTAGAATCCATAGATTCTATCTCAGAATTCATCGCACTTTGCCAAGATACCGCATCTATATCTTGGAGTGCCTCGTCATAGGTCCAGGGATCAGGTTCATGTTCACCAGGGACCAAGTCCGAAGACTCTCCCAAGAACATGAATCTATCAGGTTGTCTAACAACCCTCCCACTACGTCGAGGTACTATCTGTGTATCCTCTGTGACACTCAGTGCAATCACCTGTGATATATCTGTTGGTGCAAGATGCATCAGTGATGTCCTCCTCTAAGTATTTCTGTAACGCCCGCTTTTTTTTTTCATAAGCGGCGTTACGTTAACATGCTTAGGGCATGTAGACATCATAAGGCAGCAGAATAACTTTAACTTATACATGCCCTGTTACCATTCTTAACTTAATGACATATGAACCTTAGCATATTAACTTTGAACTTAAGCATCATATCATATCATGTCATACGTAACGTCATGTCATAAGGTTCCATAGGTCATTATTCAGACATATAAGTAACCAAGGTGAAGTTCTAACATAAACAGTAAACATAGAGTTTCCTGGGCCAAGTCACTACTACACACATGCGTTCTTGCCCTCCTGCTACTTCCATCATTGTCCCCTTGAATGATCTGCGGTATAAGGAAATAAGACTATAAGCACACAGGCTTAGTAAGACTCTTTCCTACTCACAAAACCATTCATCATCTCGTAATGAGCACATGAAAATATTAACATACTTGGTGCTCTACTTAGGACATAACATTTTAAATCACTTATCGTATACATAGCATGGCATGAACATAAACATAGTAGCATTCTAAGCATGGCATAATACTTGGCATGAACATAAACATAGTAGCATTCTAAGCATGGCATAACACTTGGCATGAACATAAACATAGTAGCATTCTAAGCATGGCATAATACTTGGCATGAACATAAACATAGTAGCATTCTAAGCATGGCATAATACTTGGCATGAACATAAATATAGTAACATTCTAAGCATGGCATAATACTTGGCACGAACATAAACATAATGAACATTCTTCCTATCATAACATATGAGCATCTTCTTAACATTATCATGGCATAGATCATTTGTTCTCATGCATATTTCTTAACATGAAGCGTAAGCATAAAATCTTATCATCATAGCATAATGCATAACATGAATGGAGGCATGAGTGGAATGCATATACATATATGGATGCTTAGTTTAAAATCATACTTTTCATGAACATACTTTTCATAAACATACTTTTTCATAATGAATGCATGGGCAATGCATATATATCATAAGGATGCTTAATCTTTAAAAACATACTTTTCATTTCTTAAACATAATCATCATAATATCATTTGGGGTCCCCGGCTTGTACCACATACATACATCATAGCGCGCATCCCTAGTAAATCCGAGGTAGCTAGCCCCGACCTACTAGGGTAAGGACAGCATAATCGGTAGTCCCCGAACCGAGGCGCTTCTTAAGGAGCCCATCCCTGTTGCACAGCTCCGGTAGTGCCAGAACCGTGGACAGCTTCGGTAGTCCATAACCGGGGCATTCTTAAGGTGCGCATCCCTTGGACCCATACTTCGGTCCGGTACAAGCCCATACATAAAGTAAAATACTTTTCATGCTTCATCATTCATAAAACATTCATGGCATACTCATCATAGCATAACTTGTTACGGCTCGGCCCGTCTACCGGCCCATTTATCGGTCCTCTCGACCGTCGTACCGTCGACCATCGACCGTGCCGTTTAGCATATTTATGCCTTAAAGACATAAGCATCATCTTTCATTCATCATACTTGTCATTCATCATTTTCATTCTTAGACATGGCATATGTACACATCATTCATAGAACATGGCATATGTTCGTATCATCCTAAAACATGGCATATCATTCCTAAACATGGCATATCATGCATAACCATGGCATATCATTCATAAACATGACATATCATTCGTAACATGGCATATCATTCATAAACATGGCATATCATTCGTAAACATGGCATATCATTCATAAACATGGCATATCATGCATAACCATGGCATATCATTCATAAACATGGCATATCATACGTAAACATAGCATATCATTCATAACATGGCCTATCATTTATAAACATAAATCGCATCTTACCATAAGGCCCTTGGGACCCTTACTTGTAATAAATCTTAACTTTTATCCTATTAACCCTTATTGGCCGAAACTTGTGGAGTCCCAAGGCCATGTGAAAATTCACATAACCACCATCCATCATCCTTATATCATGGCAACACATAAACATATGCTTGAAGTTTAAAGACTCAACCCTAACCCTTGGGTCCTTGGGGTTGGCCGAACCATATGGGCCTCTAGGATGCTCAAAAAATTCCCAAAAATTATACATAACTTCTAAAAATCATAAGGGAACATCAAATAACATTATCATGATTTTTAACATATTTTTAGACATTTAAATCATGGTGGCCGAAACCCATAAACATAGGGACCTTGGTTTTGCCCCTTTCATGTTGGCCGAAACCCTAGAGTGTCCTAGGGTACTCCAAAAATTCCCAAAAATTATACTTAACCTCTAAACATCATAAGGGAACATCAAATAACATTATAATGATTTTTAACATATTTCTAGACATTTAAAATATGGTGGCCAAAACCCTTGAACTTAAGGTTCTGGGTTTTGCTTCTTTCATGTTGGCCGAAACTCTAGGGTGTCCTAGGGTACTCCAAAAATTCCCAAAAATTATAATTAACTTCTAAAAATCATAAGGGAACATTAAATAACATTATCATGATTTTTAACTTATTTCTAGACATTTAAAACATAGTGGCCGAAACCCTTGAACTTAAGGTTCTGGGTTTTGCTTCTTTCATGTTGGCCGAAACTCTAGGGTGTCCTAGGGTACTCCAAAAATTCCAAAAAATTATACTTAACTTCTAAACATCATAATGGAACATTAAATAACATTATCATGATTTTTAACATATTTCTAGACATTTAAAACATAGTGGCCGAAACCCTTGAACTTAAGGTTCTGGGTTTTGCTTCTTTCATGTTGGCCGAAACTCTAGGGTATCCTAGGGTACTCCAAAAATTCCCAAAAATTATACTTAACATCTAAACATCATAAGGGAACATTAAATAGAATTATACATATTTTTATCATAATTTCAGATCTTAAAAACATGGTGGCCGAAACCTTTAAACATAAAGTTTTTGCTTTTCTTTCCTTTCAACATCAAATCCAAAAACTATCCAATATATCATGCTAAAAATCATAAAAATCATAGGGAACTATTATACCACAGGTGAGGGAGTCTTACCTTGGGGTTTCTAAATTTTTAGACCTTGGATGGAGAGAAGGAAGAAGACTTGATGTCTCTTGACCACACCTAGTCCTTGGATCCTTGTAAGAACTTTAGATCTTGGGAGATGGAGCCTTGGTGGAAACTTTTCCAAGGGGAACTCTTCCTTAGAATTTCGGCTAGAATGAGGAGGGAGGAGGGGAGCAAATGCACTTGATGGTGAAGAGAAGTAACCCCCCAAACCCCCTCTTTATAGCTCCTTTAAAGAGGCAAATGAAGAGTCTCTCCATGACCCTTCATCTCCTTCTACTTCTTAACCAAACTCCACTTCATTTACTCATAAGTATTCCTTGCTAGGTGAGTTGGTTAAAGCATTCATGGTTGTACAAGAGGTCCAAGGTTCAATCCTTGGCCCATGCACCTTTATTTTTATTTTATTTTTCATTTTATTTAAACCTTTTCCTCCAATTTTCGAAAGTTCCCTTTTATTTCGAAAATTCTCCAAAAATCACCCATAATTATGCTAATATTCCTAAATAAAATTCTTTTATATTTATATTAATTTTACCTAATTTATATTAATTTTACCTAATTAATCCCCATTTTTGGAGCCCATTTAAAGCTCATTAGTACCTAATTTCTCCATTAAAATAGAAAAATTAGGCTAAGACTTACCCATAATCATGCTAATATACCTAATTAAATCCTATTTATATTTATACTAATTATTACCGAAATCCACCTATAATCATGGTACTAAAAAGCCCACATAAAGCCCATTAGTACTTAGTTTTCTCAATTTAAATGAGAAAACATGGATTTTCAAGGCCAAAGTTCTCCTTAATATTTCTAGGTCCCTTGGAAAATTATTTAAACATGCTTAATATTTTAGGAAAATATTAAGAGAATTTTTTGGGTCGTTACAATTTCAATGTTTGACAATATGCTTAAGTCAATGATACATTGAACAAGGGAAGGGTTAGTCAAGAGAGGAGTAACAAGGTGAAGAAAAGTCTTAGTTAACCTAGGCACTAAGTCCTGGTTCTAAGAATTGGGCACTAAGTCCTGGCCAAGGGTTGGGCACCTAAGACCTGACCGAGGGTTGGGCACTAAGTCCTGGTGAGTGAAGCTGGGTACTAAGACCTGGTGAGTGAAGCTGTGCAAAAGTCCTGATGAGTGAAGTTAGGCACTAAGTCCTGGTGAGTGAAGCTAGGTAAAAATCCACCCGAATGGACTGGGTGGCAACCGTCTCCTGAGAGGAGTAGGTGAAAGGTGCGTTCCTGGGGGTGGGAACATAGACGTCGGTTTGACCTAGGGTTTCGGAGAAATCCAAAGTCAGAACCAAGTCATTAAGGCTAAGATTGTATATGTATTTGCCTTGTATTTATGTATCTTGCAGGTACCTAAAACAGAAGAGAATTCTGGCAAACAAACACAAAACTGCTAAAAAGCAGCTTCCCGGGCGCCCCTATTGATACAAGCACCCCCATTGATACAGGCGCCCCTATTGACTCAGGCACCTGAATGAATCAGGCACCCCCATCAATACAGGCGCCCTATATTGCAGTTTTTGTCAGCTCATGAAGTTCGTGATTTGGATGAATCTTTGACCACTCATGAGGCGTTCCATAGCATCACGGGCGCCCTTGACAAGGCTATAAAAGGGGCTTCGACCCCTCAACTCAGGACACAACTTTCAGAAACCATTCTAACCTTCCCAAGTGACGACAAAGCACTAACGATGAAGCTCTACGACCAGGAAGCTTCAGGAGGAAGTGCGCGGCACTTCGGAGGTCCAGCTCGGCGGAGTCTTCAACATTGTTTTGTTCGGTTTGAATTTACTTTCCGCATGTATTTTATCTATTCTTTTGATTGTAAATTGTGCACTGTAAGACGAGTTTCTCCTCCTCCGGAAAGTCCAGAAAGGAGACAATTAGTGGACGGGCGTTCCCGTGCTTAGGCCTTGGATGTACTGACCCTGGGGGGGTCGGGAACCAAGTAAATATCTCGTGTGCAATCTGTCTTTCATTTTTTCGTTCCTTTTTATTTTCCGCTGTGCTACTAACTCTTTGATTAGAACGAATCTCGAAAGTCTATGAAAGATAATTTTCGTGAAGTTTTTACGGTAGATATTCACCCCCCCTCTATCGACGACACCGGTCCCACAAGTGGTATCAGAGCCTGGACGCTCTTCACCGGACTAACAGCCGATGGAGCAAAGATGCTAGGAGTTGAGGGGGAGCCTAGGGGAGAATCAGGTACTTTTTTTTTAATGTCAGTTTTAAAATTACATATTACGTGCTCTAAGTGCAGGGAGAGAGGACACTATAAAAATCAGTGTCTACTCGTAAGACTCGAACTTCACCACCGGCGGCAAAGGAAATTCCAGTACCAGGAGTCCGGAGGAACAAGGATCACATCAAATGCTTCAAATGCGAAAAGTACGGACATTACAAAAATAAGTGTCCGTCAAAGGTACGGAAAATTTACATTCCGAAAAATTTTCAAATTCCTGCACAATCGGATGATGAGTTAGATAATTTTTCTGGAAAGTTAAATTTACTGCATAGTCAAATTAATATTTTGCATGCCAAATTAGAAAATGTAGATATTACTAAAATATTAGAAATTAACTGTTTAATCTTTAATGTTAATTCAACAATTTTTAAAAATAAATTTGAAATTAATTCTGTGATTAGTCTTAATGATAATTCTGAAATTAAATTTGATATTCCTGAAATTAAATCTGATAATTTTAAGAATAATCCTGAAATTAAATTTGAAATTCTTAAGGATAATCCTGAAATTAATTTTGAAATTCTTAAGGATAATCCTGAAAAATTAATTTTGAAATTCTTAAGGATAATCCTGAAATTAATTTTGAAATTTTTAAAAATAATCCTGAAATTAATTTTGAAATTCTTAAGGATAATCCTAAAATTAATTTTGAAATTCTTAAGGATAATCCTGAAATTAAATCTGAAAATGTAAATAATTTTGAAATTAATTTTGAAAACTTTGAGATTAATCCTGAAAATATTGAAGATATTTCTGAGGATATTCTTGAGGATATTAAAGATAATGCTGAGAATATTCTTGAGGATATTAAAGATAATGCTGAGGATAACTTTGAGGATATTGAAATTTCTTTATATGATAATTTAATTATCAAATTTTTATATAATATGAAGATTATTACAAAACATTAACTAGTGACCCAAATTACTCCACCTACTTTGAGAATATTGAAAGATGTGATTTTGATGACGAGGAAAGTGAATTCTCTAGGATTAAGGCTTTAGTTAATAAAGTTCACAAAAAGTCAAACAAATCAAAATTATTAGAAAATTTTGATAAATTGAATAAAGCAGAAATAGTAAATGAATCAGAAATTTTCAAAATAATCAAAATGATGAAATTAAACCCACAACTATTAATTAATCATTTCAACATTAATTATCCAACCTTAATTAATCTTCAATTATTTCAACATTAATTAAATCTTTAATTATTTCAACCATTAATTCCTAATTAATCTTAATTAATTTACCATCAATTAATTCTTAGTTAATTTAACTTCAATTAGATCATAATTAATATAACATCAATTAATTCTTAGTTAATTTAACTTCCATTAAATCTTAATTAATTCAACATCAATTAATTCTTAGTTAATTTAACTTCAATTAAATCTTAATTAATTCAACTTCAATTCTTAATCAATTTAACTTCAATTAAACCTTAATTAATTCAACTTCAATTAATTAATTCTTAATCAATTTAAGTAAATTTTAATTAATTCAACTTAAATCCAATTAATTCTTAAATAACTTAAACTGCAACCAAATAAAATCCTACCCAACTGAAACCCCTAACTAAATAACAACAAATATGTCAAAGTGGGTTGGCATATTCGCGGGTTCACACGACATGTATCAAATAGGGAATTTGATACATTATTGAAATGTAAATAAAATGATTTGAATTTTTTGACTCATGCATAACTGTCATGCCATGCATCTGCTGTTTTTTTAAAATATATGTCATATCATTTATATTTAAATTTATGCATGACTTAGAACGGTTATAGGAAAAAGACTAGTTGAAACTTGAACAACCTAGTATTAGGTGGAGAGTGAGATGATAGTACGTTAGGGAAGCCGTCTGGTGGAACTAGCCGAAGCTATCGATCCAAAACCTAAGCTGGTTAGACCAAAATTTTTCAAGAAGTAATTTGAAAATGAATTTTCGGTAAAAGGCTTTGTCAAGGAAAGGGTTGTTGCTCCAATAAGGCTACGACCAAAGAAGACCTTTGTGCCTCGCCAAGACCTGGAAGCCGATTACCGAAAATCAAATTCACTTTACTATTTGATAAATTTGAATCTAACACAAGTTTCAATTAAATCTTAGATTTAACAATAAATTAAGAAAAATGATTCAAGCATCTCACAACACACCCATAAGGCAACCATGCTTGCTTGTATTGAGACATCTAGAATGGGTGAGATGTTAAGGATTAATAAATTGAAAAATGTTTTACAAAATTATTTTCCAAAATTCTTAGAATATTTTTCTAAAAATCTATTTTCAAAATAGTGCCTTAACATAATAATGTTTTTATGGATTTCATGCTTGTCTAAGTGCTTATATATTGTATATTTTCAAAATTATATCTTTTTGAAAATTGTTTGACCTACACAATTAGACACAAGCCTTTTAGGTCAACACTAAAATCCCCTAAGACACTTAGATAGAGTCAAACGGTACAGGGGGAGTGTTTTATTTTCTTAAAATTTTTTTAAAGTGTAAAATACGGTGATTTGAAAATCCGGATCAGAAAATTTTTCGGGATTTTTCCGGATAGAGTCTAAGGTTTCCGGCCATACCGGATGAGCCAAGGGGCTTTATTGTAAAAACATAAAACTCATCAAGAGTTTCATGTAAGAAAACCTCAAATAAGTTGACTTATGTAAATTTACCTAAAGTTAAGGGGTTAAGCTGATAAAATATTTAACCTTAGAAACTTAAGGTGTATTACATAAATTTAGAGGGTTAAACTGTTAAATCCTTTACCCTGAGGACAAGTTTTGAATTCCGGAGAATTACCCTTTCTACAAAAAGTCCCACACATATAAACCTTCTTTTCCTCTTCATTCGTCCGCAGCCGAGCACCCCCACATGCCCGAACTCTTCTCTTCTCCCTCTCCGCGTTGCCCTAGCCGTAACCATCGCCCCTAGCCGAGGCCACAAAGCCAAACTCCCATCTCCTTCTCCTCTCGACTCACGGCGAGGGCGCCCCATCGATCTAGGTGATGAAAGCTTGGGGAAGCAAAATCTCTGACCGAAGGGGACTCATGAGTTGCTCCTCTCCGAATCGATTAAGCGACCATTGCCGAAGAGGGGCATGGTGGTCTGGCGACTATCAAGCTTCCAGGGACAGATATCTGAGGTGGGCTTCTTTTGTGACCTTTGAGCGCTAGGTCTGGGCTGAAACAACGATGGTGCAGCCGCACTACGTAGGAGTTGGGTTCATTAGGGTTAAGCTCTGGTAGCTGATGAGTTGTGTTCTTGATGTGTTCCTTTTCTTACACCAGATTGTGGTTGGCCAAATTCCTACAGGTTTGGTGGCAAAACCTGAGCAGGAACTTGTTGCGGGCCACCAGGTAGATCTGTTTTGTTTCAGTGGCAATTCTTGACATGGATTGTGAGATTTTCTACCTTAGCTCTCTCGCTTTTCCTATTGTGGTATTTTGTTTTCGATTCTATTCATATTTGGGAGTTATGCTGTGAGCTAGGATGTAGATATATCAGGTTCTGTTCAAGCTTTGTTTAGTGAGCACTATTTTGTGCCATGAGGTATGAATTTTTGTTTTTATTGAAAGGAGATCAGTAGGAGTTTTGGAATTAAACAGGTAGTTGAATTCTGGGTTTCCTGCTTACCGTGAGTGTTGGCCATGTTCTGTTCTTCAAGGTTGAGAAATTAACTTGGTTTCAATGTTTGAATGGGTTTCTGTGATTCAAGGATTGAAATCAATTATGTCGTTTGGTTGATATTCCTACTCGGTTGCTGTGTCATCGGATTTGGAGCAGGGATGCTTTTCTGGTGTTGTATCAGGTAAGATTTGGATCTGTTCTAGTCTCTATTTGTGAATGAATTGGCTTAGATGCATTAGACCAATATAGACTAATTGTAACTCTTAGTAGAGATTGTGTTGGGATTAGATTTAGCCTTGGGTTTCTGACCCTGTTTTCTAAATTGAATGGATTTTTGGTTTAGAGATGGTTATAGTGTATGAATTGAACAATAGGTTGTTCTTATTTGAAAATGTGTTTCAATGGATTGAAACAGTAGGTTGTTTGCTATTTAGGGTTTGTTTAAACCTAGGTTTAATTGTGAGGTGTTGGATGTGGGCGTGTTTGTGTTCTTGCTCTTGGATTAGCAAATTGTTGTGTGATGATATGGAATTAGGTTCTTTGAGATTAGTTTTGTAGAGTTGTAGTGATGGATTCTGTGTTTCTCTACAGTGAGCATCTTTTTGGATGATATGTTCTTGTTAGAGCAGGATCATATTGGGTTTTTGGTGATTGTGTGTCTGTGGTGTTCAAATCTTATCATGACTGTGAGTATGGAAATTTGTTGATCTGTTTTGATGGAGTTGGCAGTAAGAGTATAATGGGTTAGTTTAATTTGAGGTGATCACTGGGTTTAAACATAAACCGCCTAATATAGCAAGGGTTAACCCTTTAATTAAAGGTAATTAAATAAAATACGAGGTTTAATATAATCCTAATGTGGTTTAGGGACTTCTTAGCTAGTTCCTGTTCTTTGTAATAACGATTTAAATATGTCCTTTGATATAGGGGATTGATTGGACTTCTAGACGGGAGGTTCTTTTCTGATACGAGCATCTCTCTTGAGGCGGGTACCTTTGACTTATCTTTTTAGATATTGTCGTATTGCTATGCGTGGTTTGTTATAGATAACAGTAAGTTTATATGCTATACCTGCCTTGGTATACCTGTACTTGATATCTGTCGTTTATCCTTGAGGTTATCTCCCTTTTAGCTTCATACAGTCTCAATAGTTGTTATGTGTATATATATGTGCATAGATGTAGTGATATGTTCCCTCTCATTTGACATTGATGGATCATTGGTTATTTCGTTAGTATACCTAGTAGGTTACTTGTATCCCATGATATACGATTTAGATCTATACCTAGCACACTGAGGTGATAGATGAGGACTTGGTGGATGTTGTATGTGTTTGTGTCATGCACCATCCTTCCATTGTTGCATGCTGACGATCATCGGCTCCTATGTAGTCTGAGCCCATCACCAGTTACATGAGGATATGCATACACATCCACTCAGGAGTAGTGGTGCCATAGAGTGTGTGCATTTGCCTTGTATTGCTCTGCATGGTAACTATTTGGAGGGTGGTTCTGGTGCGTGGTAGCAACCAGGGATCCCTTCTCGTACAAAGACACGAGAAGATGAGAGAGAGGCTCGCCCATTGCTTGGGGTAGGAGAGTGACCTCCGCCAGCATCTGTCCACTCGTCACTCAGGAGCAGTGATGGCAGGGTGCGTACAGGTTGTCACTGCTCTACCCACACAGACGTTCATTTATGATAAGTGGACGGTGTCCTGACTAGGATTAGGGGGTGACACATGTCATTACACCATTTGCATATTTTGCATCGTGCATTGTTTGCTGCATTTGATTTCTGCACTTACTTGACATGCATATACTGGAGACTTGTTTATCTTGGATTATGTGTTATCTTGTTCCATAGGGATTTATTTCACCCCTCTACATGATAGATGGATTCTGGTATGTACCAACATTCAGTACCTTTAGTGTATGCCTTTTCTATTATACATATGAGACAGTATCAGCGTGACTCTTATTGTTAGTATACCCAACTATGCATATCTGTTAGGTATCCGCTGAGTTCGTTTGGACTCACACCGTTGCCTATGTTTTTGTTTTGTACATATGAGACAGTATCCGCTGAGCCCAACAGCCAGTCCCTACCCATCGCAACGACATGATTTTGTTTTGTACTCGGAATGGCTTTTGTTTCATATTTCTTTTAGCTATTTGTATATGTCTTGTGAGTGTTGTTGTGTGCCCTAAGGGGTTTATGTATTGGGTGTTTTGTCATAAGTCGGACCGGTCCGCAGTCAGGTATGATCTACTTGTTGTTATGGTTATGTTATGTCTTGATTTTTAGCTTGAGACCAAATATATATTGTGTGGGTTATTTGGATATTGTATGTATGTGTAAATTGTCCGCCGGACAGGGGAGGTGCTGTCCGATTTTATATTGGTTCAGCGGCTCCTGGGTCTCGGGGTGTGACAATTTATTCACTTGGCTATTAGGATGCATAAACTCTAGTACTTAGCCTGAAGGTCTAGAGTTCGAATCCTGAGGAAGGCAAAAATCCATTGGCCAGGGGTGGGAAGTTCTTGTGAGTAATGGCACGGCCAACGGTCGACGACCTAAGGGGTCGTCAAAGTTGGGCCGCCAAATGTTGATTTGGCCGCTAGGTTGTTGGGCTGAGGGGTCAGGTTGTTGGGCCGCCAAATGTTGATTTGGCCACCAAAGGGGTCGAGGGGTCGGGTCGTTACATAAAGTCTTTCGAAAATTATGCTTTAAAAATCACTATCTTTTAAGATGTTTTTCGGAAACCGTGCCTTAATTACTATCACTTATATCTTCGAAAAGGCTTATGCTTTAAAAGTTATCTTCATTCCAAATTGAATTTTCTAAAATTATCTTTTTGAAAATTACCATACTGTCATTCAAAGTTGTTCTTTTGATTTTTGATAAACCCTAAAGACACAAAGGAAATCTTCTTCATGATCTACAAAGACTCCTAGGATGTGTCAAATTTAGGGGGAGTCTAAGTCAAAGAAAACTTTTGGACAAGTATTTTTCTAAATTTTTTTTGGCAATTATTTTTGAAATTATTAAATAATTCTTTTGATCTGAACCAAACCCTAAAGACTCAAAGAAAGAGTACTTGTAGTCAACAAGCTTCCTAGGAAGTTTAGGGGGAGGTCAAATTAAAAGAGCTATTAAACATTTCAAAATAATATATTTTCGTGCACTATATTTTCAAAATTCTGTTGAAAATATAAGTAATTTGTCTCTCAAAATACTATTATTCTATTTTTCAAAATTTTTTGTGGCTTATAAAATAGTTTTGAAATAATATTTGCTTGAGTTTGGAGAATTTCCAAGACACTTAGGGAAATGTCCTTGTAGTTAACAAGGTTTCCTAGGATTGTGTCAGACTGGAAAAGAAACCAAGTCAATTAAAATATTATTTTTTAAAAACAATATTTTGCTAAGTACTTTCAAAATATAAGTGAAGTAATTTTTTTTAAAAGAACTTATACTTTTTAACTTATATTTTTCAAATTCATAATATTGTAAGAAAAAATACTTATGTTTTTCAAGCTCATAATATTTTTCAAAAATACATATATGTTTCAAAAATGCATGACATTTTTTTTAAATACTTATATTTTTCAAAAATGCATAATGTCTTTTGAAATACTTGCATTCTTCAAATAAAAAGCTCAATATATTTTAAAAGTACTTGTATCTTTCAAAAAGCTCAATATCTTTTTCAAAAGCACTTACATCTTTCAAAAAGCTCGATATATTTTCCTAAAGTACTTGCATTTTTCAAACATAATATCTTTCAAAGTACAGGTTTTTGCACAATATTTTTCAAAGTATTCTTTTAAAATGCAAAAATCACTAAGTGAATTTTTTTTTAAAAGTGCATATTTTTCTAAGGAAAAATCATTTAAGTATGCGATTCTTTTTGAAAATATTTTCTCAATAGAAATTTTTTTCCAAGGCAATATTTTTCTAAGTGGAAATTTTCTAAAGTTTTCTGAAAATATGAAAGTTGTTTGATGCACAATACTTGTCGAAGTGTAATTTTCTGGTGCAATTATTCTTATTAACTAGCTCTCTGCTATGATTTCAAAGATTTATACTAAATACTTTCAAAACGAAATTTTTTCATTGTTGGTGCAAGTGTTTTTGGTTTGTTTTGATGTATGACAAAGGGGGAGAGTGCGCTTAAGTTAGAAATTTTTATTTATTTTCCAAAGGATCAAATGAAATCAAAAGCTTTTTTCAAAAAGGGAGAGGGAGCTTACATTAGAAATTTTTTTCTCCCAAAGGATAGAGAGCTTTCCCAAAGAATCAAAACTCAAAAGTTATTTTCAAAACTTAGATTTTTTTCAAGAGTTATAATTTAGCCCTTTCAACTAATCTAACTTAAGATATTGTCAAACATCAAAAAGGGGGAGATTGTTGGTGTAAGATGCATCAGTGATGTCCTCCTCTAAGTGTTTCAATGTTGACAATATGCTTAAGTCAGTGATACATTAAACAAGGGAAAGGTTAGTCAAGAGAGGAGTAACAAATTGAAGAAAAATCCTAGTTAACCTAGACACTATGTCCTGGTTCTAAGAATTGGGCACTAAGTCCTGGCCGAGGGCTGGGCACCTAAGACATGACCGAGGGTTGGGCACTAAGTCCTGGTTCGTGGAATTGGGCACTAAGTCCTGGCCGAGGGCTGGGCACCTAAGACCTGACCGAGGGTTGGGCACTAAGTCCTGGTGAGTGAAGCTGGGCACTAAGACCTGGTGAGTGAAGTTGTGCAAAAGTCCTGATGAGTGAAGTTAGGCACTAAGTCCTGGTCGTAGGATTGGGCAACAGTCCTGGTGAGTGAAGCTAGGCAAAAATCCACCCGAATGGACTGGGTGGCAACCGTCTCCTGAGAGGAGTAGGTGAAAGGTGCGTTCCCGAGGGTGGGAACTTAGGCGTCAGTTCGACCTAGGATTTCGCAAAAATCCAAAGTCAGAACCAAGTCCTTAAGGCTAAGATTGTATATGTATTTGCCTTGTATTTATGTATCTTGCAGGTATCTAAAACTGAACAGAAAGCAGGCAAACAAATACAAAACCGCTGAAAAGCAGCTTCCCGGGCGCCCCCATTGATACAGGCGCCCCTATTGACTCAGGCGCCTGAATGAATCAGGCACCCCCATCAATACAGGTGCCCTATATGGCAGTTTTTATCAGCTCGCGAAGTTCATGATTTGGATGAATCTTTGACTGCTTATGAAGCGCCTCATAGCATCACGGGCGCCCTAGACAAGGCTATAAAAGGGGCTTCTACCCCTCAACTCAGGACACAACTTTCCGAAACCATTGTAAGCTTCACAAGCGACGACAAAGCGCTAACGACAAAGCTCTACCACCAGGAGGCTCCAGGAGGAAGTGCGCGGCACTTTAGAGGTCCAGATCGGCGGAGTCATCAACTTTGTTTTGTTCGGTTTGAATTTACTTTCCGCACATATTTTATCTATTCTTTTGATTGTAAACTGTGCACTGTAAGACGGGGTTCTCCTCCTCCGGAAAGTCCGGAAAGGAGACCATTAGTGGACAGGCGTTCCCGTGCTTAGGCCTTGAATGTACTGACCCTGGGGGGTCGGGAACCAAGTAAAAATCCCATGTGTAATCTGTCTTTCATTTTTTCATTCCTTTTTATTTTCCGCTGTGCTACTAACTCTTTAATTAGAACGAATCTCGAAAGTATATGAAAGATAATTTTCGTGATGTTTTCATGGTCGATATTCACCTCCCCCCCTCTATTGACGGCACCGGACCCACAATATCCTCCTGTACCGTTGGTACTGAAGTTGGAACTTCCCCTCTCATTTCCTCTAGAACAATCTTACTTATGGGTTTATGGTTCGTTACATAGTCCTCCTATAAAAATCGGGCAATCGTGCTAATGATCACCCTCTGATCTTTAGGACTATAAAATAAACCACCTTTCATTCCTCTGGGATAGCCTACGAACAAGTGTACTATTGTACGAAATTCCAACTTATAAGCATCACCCTTCAGCACATGTGCTGGACTACCCCAAATTCGAATATGTCTCAGACTTGGCTTTCACCCAAGCCACTATTCTGTGGGAGTGGAGGGTACTGATTTAGATAGTACCAAGTTCAGAATATACAATGTCGTTTCCAAAGCATACCCCCATAACGAATCCGGTAACTCAGAATAAATCATCATCGATCTAACCATCCTCATAAGAGTCCTATTCCTTAATTTTGCCACACCGTTCTACTGGGGTGTACTAGGGAAGACAATTGGAATTGAATCCCAGACTCTGATAAGTAACTCCTAAACTCTCCCAAGAGGTACTCACTGTTGGACCGGTGCCGTCGATAGAGGGGGGTGAATATCGACCGTAAAAACTTCTCGTGGAAGTTCATCTTTCATAGACTTTCGAAATTTGTTCTAATCAATGAGTTAGTAGCAGCGGAAAAACAATAGAAAGAATGAACAAAACAAACAACAGATTGCACACGAGATTTATTTGGTTCCCAACCCCCCAGGGTCAATACATCCAAGGCCTAAGCACGGCAACGCCCATCCACTAATGGTCTCCTTTCCGAACTTTTCGGAGGCGGAGAAACCCATCTTACAGTGCAAGATTTACAATCACAAAGATAGATAAATTGAAATGCAGAATGTAAATTCAAACTGAACAACAAGAATTGAAGGCTCGGACGATCTGGACCTCCGAAGTGTCGCGCACTTCCTCCTGGAGCCTCCTGGTCGTAGAGCTTCATCGTTAGTGCTTTGTCGTCACTTGGGAAGCTTAGAATGGTTTCGAAAAGTTGTGTTCTGAGCTGAGGGGTCGAAGCCCCTTTTATAGCCTTCATTGGGGCGCCCGTGATCAATGGGGCGCCTCACAGGGCTTGGTTAAAGTTTATCTTTGCGCCGAACTCGCCGCAACAAATAACCCTTCGAACCAGGGCACCCTGTATCATTGAGGAGCCTTATTGAACATAGGCGCCTGCCTCAATGAGGCCCCTAGGTCCATTAGGGTGCCTCCTTCAATGGGGGCGCCTAGGAGCCCTTTTCCAGCCTCGTTTATTTGGTTGTTTGCCTGCTTTGTCTTCACTTTTAGGTACCTGCAAGATACATAAATACAAGGCAAATACACATACAATCTTAGCCTTAACGAAATAGTTCTGACTTCGAATTTCTGTGAAACCCTAGGTCGAACCAACGCCTAAGTTCCCACCCCCGGGAACCGCGCCTTCAACCTACTCCTCTCAGGAGATGGTTGCCACCCAGTCCATTCGGGTGGACTTTTGCTTAGCCTTCGAGACTCTCGGATCTCAAGACGTCTGACCCTCGACCCGTCTCTTATCCTTAGTCATCACTCAGCTAAGTTGCTCAATCCCTCGGACCAAGACTTCATGCCCAAACCCTAGGTCCAAGACTTAGGTGCCTAGCCCTTGGCCAGGACTTAGTGCCCAATTCCACTGACCAGGACTTAGTGCCCAATTCCATGAACAGGACTTAGTGCCCAACCCTCAGTCAGGTCTTAGGTGCCCAACCCTCAGTCAGGTCTTAGGTGCCCAACCCTCGGCCAGGACTTAGTGCCCAATTCCATGAACCAAGACTTAGTGCCCAACCCTCGGTCAGGTGTTAGGTGCCTAGCCCTCGGCCAGGACTTAGTGCCCAATTCCATGAACCAGGACTTAGTACCTAGGTTAACTAGGACTTTGGTTCACTTTGATACTCTTTCATGACTCACCCTTCCCTTGTTCAATGTATCACTGACTTAAGCATATTGTCAAACATTGAAACACTTAGAGGAGGACATCACTGATGCATCTTACACCAACAATCTCCCCCTTTTTGATGTTTGACAATATCTTATGTTAGATTGGTTGAAAGGGCTAAATTATGATCCTTGAAAAACTAATCTAAGTTTTGAAAATAAGTTTTGATCTTTTGGGAGAAAAAGAAAAAACTTCTAACTTAAGCTTACTTTCCCCCTTTTTGAAAAACATTTTGATTTTCATTTTTGATCCTTCTGGTACCGACAAAAATTTTCTAACTTAAGCTCACTCTCCCCCTTTGTCATACATCAAAAATGACAAAAACAACCTTGCACCAACAATGAAACAAAACATTACTTAAGTTGCACCAAGAAAAATTCCGTTTTGAAAAAGTATTGTGCAATTTGAAAAAACAATTTGTCATTGTAGGAAAATATTTGGAACTTTTGAAAAAATCTTGCCTTAGAAACATTTTCATTTAGAAAAGATTGTTCAAAAGATTGCAAACAAATACCTTGAAAAATGTTGTGAAAATAATCTTGAAAGATATTTTACACTTAACACATTATCACCTTGAAAAACAAAAAAATATTCTTTGAAACATGTTAGTATTTAAAAAAATATTTGTACTTTGAAAAATATTTTGATCATTTTAAAAAATGCAAGTACTTTTGAGACATATTGAGCTTTTTGAAAACAATGCAAGTACTTTTGAAAGATATTATGCATTTTTGGAAAATATAAGTAACTTTGAAAGGTATTATGCAATTTTGAAAAATATTTGAAAACATAATATTTTACTGGATTTGGTTTCCTTTCTAGTCTGACACAATCCTAGGAAACCTTGTTAACTACAAGGACATTTCCTTATGTGTCCTGAAAATTCTCAAAACTCAAGTAAATATTATTTTCCAAAGGAATTTTATAAACAAACAAATTTTTGAAAGTGATAGTATCATATTTTCATAAAATAAAAGAGGACAGTATTGGAAAAAATTCCTTATGTTTTCAAAAGGATTTAAAAATACAATGCATGAAAACATATTATTTTGAAATGTTCAATAATTCTCTCAGTTTTGACCTCCCCCTAAGCTTGACCCAGTCTTAGGAAGCTTGTTGTTGACCACAAGTACCCTTCCTCTGAGTTTTTAGGGTTTGGTTTTAGACCAAAAGAATTATCTGTTAATTTCCAAAATAATTGCCAAAAAAAATTTTGAAAAATACTTTGTCAGAGAATTTTCTTTTGACTTAGACTCCCCTTAAATTTGACACATCCTAGGAGTCCTTGTAGATCATGAGGTAGACTTTTCTCTGTGTCTTTAGGATTTATCAAGATCAAAAGAGAAATAAGCATTTTGAAATATTGACATTTCGGAAAACATGAGTATTTGAAAAACATATTTTGAAATGAAAGTAATTTGTCATGCACAGTTTTTGAAAATCATTTTGAAATGATAATGATTTGTAAGGAGTAGTTTTCAAAAAAAAACCAAAAAAAACTTTTTCAAAGAATAAGACACTCCCCCTGTATCCAACACCGTTTGACTCTATCTAAGTGCCTTAAGGAACTTTAGTGTTGACCTAAGAGGCTTGTGTCTATTTGTGTGAGTCAAACTATTTTTCAAAAAGATATAATCTATCATATATAATCAATCAGACAAGAATGAAATCCATAAAAATATTATTATGTTAAATCACTATTTTGAAAAAATATTTTTAGAAAAATATTCTAAGAATTTTGGAAAACAATTTTAAAAAAAAAAGATTTTCAATTTATTAGTCGTTAACATCTCACCCATTCTAGATGTCTCAGTACAATCAAGCAAGGTTGCCTTATAGGTGCATTGTGAGATGCTTGAATCATGTTTCTTAATTTATTGTTAAATCTAAGATTTAATCAAAACTTGTGTTAGATTCAAATTTATCAAATAGTAAAGTGAATTTGATTTTTAGTAATCGGCTTCCAGGTCTTGGCGAGGCACAGAGGCCTTCTTTGGCCGTATCCTTATTGGAGCAACAACCCTTTCCTTGACAAAGCCTTTTATCGAAAATTCATTTTCAAATTACTTCTCGAAAAATTTTGGTCTAACTAGCTTAGGTTTTGGATCGATAGCTTCGGCTAGTTCCACTAGACTAAACAGACCAAGTAGGGTACATCTTACCTTACTTGACCTTATTAGAAGGGCTTCCCTAATGTACTATTATCTCACCTCTGCCTACTACTAGGTTGTTCAAGTTTCAACTATTCTCTTTCCTATAACTGTTCTAAGTCATGCATAAATTTAAATATGAATGACATGACATATATTAAAACATAGCAGATGCATGGCATGACAGCTATGCATGATTCAAGCAATTCAAATCATTTTATATAAGTTTCTAATAATGTATAAAAATCCCGATACGATACATGTCGTGTGAACCAGCGAATATGCCAACTCACTTTGACATATTTAATATTATTAATTTAATTGTTGCAGTTTGGGTAAGATTTTATTTAATTTGAGTTTAAGTTATTTAAGAATTAATTAGAATTAAGTTGAAGTTAAATTAATTACTTGAAATTGAATTAATTAAGAGTTAATTGAAGTTAAATTAATTAAGACTTAATTGAAGTTAAATTACTTGATGTTGAATTAATTAACAGTTAAATTACTTGAAGTTGAATTAATTATGAGTTAATTGATGTTAAATTACTTGAAGTTGAATTAATTAAGAGTTAATTGAAGTTAAATTACTTGAAGTTGAATTAATTAAGAGTTAATTGAAGTTAATTAAAAATTAAATTAAAATAAAATTAAATAAGAATTAATTAATTAAGATTTAATTTAAAATTAATTGAGGATTAATTAATTACGAATTAAATTAAAATTTAAATTAATAAATTAAGGATTAATTAAAGTTAAGAATTAATTGATCTTAATTGTTAAATAAGGGATTAAGTTAAGATTTAAAAATTAATTAAAATTTACTCAAAGTTTTTAAGGTTTATCATGATTTAAGATTCAAAATTTCTGGGTTAGTTAAAAGTTGTGGGTTTAATTTCATCATCTTCATTATTACGAAAATATCTGATTCATTTATTATTTCTTCTTTATCTAATTTTTCAAGTTTTTCTAACAATTTTGATTTTTTGTAATTTTTATTCACTATAGCCTTGATTGTGGAAAATTCATCTTCTCCTCATCCTCATCATTAAAATCATATCCTTCAATATCCTTATAGTAGGTGGAGTAAATTGGGTCACTAGTTAATGTTTTGTATTTATCTTCAATATTATCTACAAATTTGATAATTAAATTATCATCTAAGATTTCATCTCCACTATCCTCAGAAATATTCTTAGAATTAATTTTAGGATTATCCTCATGAATTTCAGAGTTAATTTCAGGATTATCCTCAAGAATTTCAAAATTAATTCTAGGATTATCCTTAAGAATTTCAAAGTTAATGTCAGGATTATCCTTAAGAATTTCAAGGTTAATGTCAGGATTATCCTCAAGAATTTCAAAATTAATTTTAGGACTATCCTTAAGAATTTTAGAATTAATGTCAGGATTATCCTTAAGAATTTCAAAGTTAATGTCAGGATTATCCTTAATAATTTCAGAATTAATTTTAGGATTATCCTTAGTAATTTCAGAATTAATATCAATAAAATTAACAGTAAAATTATCTGAATTAATTTCAAGAATATCATTAAAATTATCAGATTTAATTTTATCAGAATTAATTTCAGAGTTAACTATAAAATTATTAGATTTAATTTCAGAATTAATTTTATCAGAATTAATTTATCAGAATTAATTTTAGAATTAATTTTATCAGAATTAATTTTAGAATTAATTTTATCAGAATTAATTTTAGAAATTGTTGAATTAGTAGTAAAGATTAAACAGTTAATTTCTAATACTTTAGCAATATCTGTATTTTCTAATTGGGCATGCAAAATATTAATTTGACTATGCAGTAAATTTAATTTTTCAGGAAAATTGTCTAAACTATTATATAACTGTGCAGGAATGTGAAAACCTTTCGGAATGTAAATTGTGCATATCTTTGTCGGGCATTTATTCTTGTAGTGTCCATACTTTTCGTATTTGAAACACCGTATTTGACTTTTATCCCCCCGGACTCCGGGCGCTGGTGTCTCCTTTGCTTCCAATGATGAACGAGTCTTACGAGTAGGACACTGATTTTTGTAGTGTCCTCTCTCCTTGCACTTAAAGCATGTAATATGACATTTAAAAACTGACATTTAAAATATACCTGATTCGCCCCTGGGCTCCACCTCAACTCCTGACGTCTTTGCTTCGTCGGCGGTTAGTGCGGTGAAGAGCGGTCTGGCTCTGATACCACTTGTTGGACCGGTGCCGTCGATAGAGGGGGGGGTGAATATCGACCATAAAAACTTCTCGCTGAAATTCGTCTTTCGTAAACTTTCGAAATTCGTTCTAATCAACGAATTATTAGCAGCAGAAAAAATAGAAACAATGAACAAAACAAACAACAGATTGCACACGAGATTTATTTGGTTCCCAACCCCCCAGGTTAGTACATCCAAGGCCTAAGCACGGCAACGCCCATCCACTAATGGTCTCCTTTCCGGACTTTTCGGAGGCGGAGAAACCCATCTTACATTGCAAGATTTACAATCACAAAGATAGATAAATTGAAATGCAGAATGTAAATTCAAACCGAACAACAAGAATTGAAGACTCGGCCGATCTGGACCTCCGAAGTGCCGCGCACTTCCTCCTGGAGCCTCCTGGTCGTAGAGCTTCGTTGTTAGCGCTTTGTCGTCACTTGGGAAGCTTAGAATGGTTTTGGAAAGTTGTGTTCTGAGCTGAGGGGTCGAAGCCCCTTTTAAAGCCTTCATTGGGGCGCCTGTGATCAATGGGGCGCCTCACAGGGCTTGGTCAAAGTTTATCTCCGTGCCGAACTCGCCGCAGCAGATAACCCTTCGAACCAGGGCGCCCTATATCATTGAGGCTCCTTATTGAACATAGGCGCCTGCCTCAATGAGGCGCCTGGGTCCATTAGGGTGCCTCCTTCAATGGGGGCGCCTAGGAGCCCTTTTCCAGCCTCGTTTATTTGGTTGTTTGTCTGCTTTGTCTTCACTTTTAGGTACCTGCAAGATACATAAATACAAGGCAAATACACATACAATCTTAGCCTTAACGAAATAGTTCTGACTTTGAATTTCTGCGAAACCCTAGGTCGAACCGACGCCTAAGTTCCCACCCCCGGGAACCGCGCCTTTAACCTACTCCTCTCAGGAGACGGTTGCCACCCAGTCCATTCGGGTGGACTTTTGTTTAGCCTTCGACACTCTCGGATCTCAAGACGCCCGACCCTCGACCCGTCTCTTATCCTTAGTCATCGCTCAGCTAAGTTGCTCAATCCCTCAGACAAAGACTTCGTTCCCAAACCCTAGGTCCAGGACTTAGGTGCCCAGCCCTCGGCCAGGACTTAGTGCCCAATTCCACGAACCAGGACTTTGTGCCCAACTCTCAGTCAGGTCTTTGGTGCCCAGCCCTCGGCCAGGACTTAGTGCCAAATTCTATGAACCAGGACTTAGTGTCCAACCCTCGGTCAGGTCTTAGGTGCCCAACCCTCGGCCAGAACTTTGTGCCCAATTCCATGAACTAGGACTGTGCCTAGGTTAACTAGGACTTTGGTTCACTTTGATACTCTTTCTTGACTCACCCTTCCCTTGTTCAATATATCACTGACTTAAGCATATTGTCAAACATTGAAACATTTACAGGAGGACATCACTGATGCATCTTGCACCAACACTCGCCACCACGATCAGATCGTAGTGTCTTGATACTTTTACCTTGACGTTTCTCCACATCAGCCTTGAATTCTTTGAACCTGTCAAAGCATTCAGACTTGCGGTGCATCAAGTAAATGTATCCATACCTTGAATAATCATCTATAAAAGAGACGAAATACTCAAAGCCACCTCTAGCCTGGATCGACATAGGACCACACAAATCAGAGTGAACAAACTCCGACACATCTTTGGTTCTATACCCCTTAGCCTTAAAAGACTTCTTGGCTATTTTACCTTCCAAACAAGATTCACAGGTTGGAAAATCTTCCACCTCCAATGAACCTAAAGGTCCATCAGCTATCAACCTTTGAATTCTACTTATGTTAATATGACCTAACCTTAGATGCCAAAGATACGTTTGGTTTATTTTCGAAGGTTCTTTTCTCTTATTATGATTAGACGATGAGTTATTGATTTCTATTTGCATCGTGGGAGTCTTTGGTTCAAGAGTGTACAAATTGCTAACCAACGCACCAGAACAGATAATCTCTCTATTCCTTTTTGTAACAAATCTGTCATTAAAAGAAATAGAATACTCATCCATAAATAATTTAGAAACTGAAATAAGAGTTTTTCTAAATGAAGATACATAAAGGAAATTTCTTAAAATCAAAGTTTTATTTCTATCAAACGATAAATAAATATCTCCCACTGCAATAGCCGCCACCTCTGTAGCATTGCCCATGTAGATGGTAATCTGTCCCTCAGCTAGTCGTCTGGTTTCCTGGAACCCCTGCAAAGAATTGCAGACATGACCAGTGACTCCCGTATCTACACACCAGGTACCGGTAGATAATATTGTTAAACATGTTTCAACAACTAAACAAAAAGATATACCTTGATTTTTTTCCTTTCGACGGGACAGTTCGCCTTCCAATATCCAGTCTGCATGCATGTGAAGCACTTTCCTTTTGGCTTCTTCACTCCAGCCTGCGGTCCCTGAGATCCAACTGCCTTCTTTGCTAAACCTTGTTTCTTGTTATTCTTGCCTTTCAGCTTAAAAGTAGAAACCTTTTCAGCAACGAAAGCTTGAGCACTCTAACGAAATAGCCCCTCTGCCGTCTGGAGTTCTGCCAGAAGTTCCGCTAACGAATACAACCTCTTGTTCATATTGTAATTCAGGCGAAACTGCTCAAAACTCCTGGGTAGTGACTGGAGGATGATATTGACCTGGGTTTCCCCATCAATCTCTGCACCAAGGACTTCCATTTCATTCAAATGAGCTATCATTTTGAGAATATGATCTCTCACGGGTATCCCCTCAATCATGATGGTCGTCATCGAGTTTCTCATAGCCTCCTGCCTAGCAGCCAGATTCTGGTGTCCGAAGAGTTCCTTGAGATTGAGCATCATGTCATAGGCAGAGGCGATGGTCTGATGCTGATGCCGCAATACATTTGACATAGATGTCAAAATGTAACACTGCGCCATCTCATCTGCTTAAATCCACTTCCTATAACTCTCTTTTTCCTCTTCACTAGAATTCTCACTAGGCTTAGGAGGACAGATCTCAAAGAGCACAAATTTGTACTCCTCGACAGTTAAGACAATGTTCAGGTTTCTTTTCCAATCGACAAAATTGGGACCAATAAGTTTGTTTTCTTTTAAAATAATAGCAAGTGGGTTGAAAGCCATTTTGGAAAAATCCTGAGAATCACAATGATCAAAATATTAGATTTCAAAATATTATTGATTCCTCAAACAATATTATTTTAAAATCAACCATCACTTCAAAACACTGAGAATATCGTATGCCACGATAGTGTGGACGTATACGAATTCTATATTTGTAAGAGGAGGTTTTACCCATTAATTTTATTATCATGTCAACCTTACTTTTCGACAAATGAAATTAATAGTTGGTTCCTCTTCGACCCTACAAATAATAGCAGTGACTCCGATGGGGAGGATACTATTATTTGCATCTAAGTCTTCACCATTACAAGATACTAAGGCAATTATCTAGGATTATGTCACTTCCGATGGGGAAGATCACACACTCCTAAATAATTTCCTATAACCATATTTGACCTAGTGATCCGCGAAACAAACTCATCCGATATGGAAGAAGGCACTCAGAGCCAACGCGCAAGTTTGTTCGCATCACATGTTAAATTTGTAATGGAGGCCACGGGATTCCAAGATTCCCTCTCCCACTTAGTAATTTAAAATTGAGGAATTTTCAAGCACACACAACATGCATATCAAACAATAAGCAATAAATATGAAAAAATTAAATTTTCCAACTATTATGGCTTTATGTTCTCCAATACGCCTCCCGTCGTATCGCCACCTCGTCTCCACCTCCATACAACATGCGCAAGCCATGAAGGAGCTCCGAGCCGAAATGAAAACTATTTTAATTTACATCCATTGATCCTATTTTAATTTAGATCGAAAGTAAATTAAATTGAGCGGCTAAACAATGTCGTATTTAATTACAAAATTAAATACTAATTAGCTTCGTCAACCCCGAGTATTCAAATAAATAATTACAATCATGCACACACAATTCACATACAATCAACCATTAAGCCATAATAGTCGGATCTTATGTCTGCAACCAAAGAGTTAGGTTACGCACATCCTACTATTATCCCGCATAAAATTATATATGGAAAGTGCATGAAAGTAGTCGAATCCGAAACACACAAAACCGGAAACCTTGTCTTTGATACCAATTGTTGGATTCGGTCATGCATGGGAATCCTATCCATGTCCCCGGATTAAAATTTTATTAATTAAAACATGTCCGGATGGAAAGAAATTTGTCAAGTGACCATTTCATCATCGTACTAATCAACTTGAGTGACCGCATGAACAAACTTGTTGTTCAAGCAATCTAACTCATCTAGTCGACTAGCCGCGGAATAGACGATAAATAGATCGTCGGTTTTTGTGTTTATCTTCGGGGTCCATGTTAATTAACAACAAACAATAAACTAGATGCAAGAAGGAACCATTAACAAGAATTATACCTCTTGTTTACCTCGTGACCTTCTATTGTATATCCTACCCTCTGCTTGGACGTCGAGTGTGCGATGATCTTCCAAGAAATGGAGTCACCAAGGCCACCTTCTTCTCCTCTTTGACTTTCACCGAAACCCTAATCCTCAAGGGAGTTGCTGCCGGCCACCAAGAGGAAGAACTCCACCTCCTTGCTTGTGCCGAGCACCCTTGTACTAGGTGAAGGAGCTCCCGCCACCAAGGAGATGATAGGAAGAAGGAGAAGGAGAAGATGAAGAAGAAGAAGATACTTTCTTCCTCCCACAAAACCTAGCCGCAAGCTTCTCCTCCTCTTCCTTGTCGCCGGCGCCAAACTCAAGAGCTAAGGTGGCGCCGCCTCCTCTCTCCACCTGTTGCCGTGCACTCTAGGGAAGAAGAGAAGAGGAAGAAGAGATGAGTTTCTTCCTTCCCTAACCCTTGCGCCACCTCCCTTGTGATGGGAATAAACCCTTGTATGGCTTGGCGGTTTCTCACGCAATCACGGGGTCGAACATGAGAGACCTCACTATATCTATTGTTTAAAAATTTAATCCGAATAGAGACTCATCTCTCAAATGACCGTCTCATTATCGTGTTAATTAATCCAAGTCACAACTTAGCCAAAACCTAAGTTAAGGCCTTGTAACTTTTCGGATTAATCAACCGCGGAAATGACGACGAATGGATCGCCGATTTTTGTGTTTATATTCGGGGTCCATGACACAAATTAATTGACATATTAATTAACAAATAATTAATCCATGGCAATTAATTAATCACATGCATTGATAGACAAAATCAAAGCAAAAATTAACATGAAAACAAGAGGAGCTAGGGAGAGATATACCTCGCCTTTTACCTACCAGTCTTCTACCTTATGTCCCTCCCCTCTTGGACGTCATGTGGGCGACGAGCTACCAAGACGCGGAGTCACCGAAGGCCCTGAATTAACCACCTTTCTTCAAGCGTTATCCCTACACCGCCGGCCACCTCAAGCTCCAAGGTCCGGCCAGCCGCAAGGTAGCACCAAGAGGAAGGCTAGGAAGATGAAGAAGAGGAAGAAAAGAGAGACAACTCCTTCTTCTTCCCCAAAACTTACCGAATCCCTAGCCACCTTCTTCACTTCTGTCGGCGCCAACTTGGGAGAGAACCACTCTATTTTCCGACCGCTGACCACTTCTATCCCTTGCTCCTTGCTTGCGCACGTAGAGGAAGAAGTTGTGATGAAAAAGGAAAAAGAAATAGGGATGAAGAAGTGGAGATGAATCAGATTTCTTCTACTCCCGCCGACGCCGCAATACCGCAATAAAAAGCTTGCCGCCGGTGAGCTTCTCCCTTTCTTCTACCTCTCGCTGATCTCTCCTCGACCTGGTTGAGCCTCCACACCAAAGAGAAGGAGTTGATGAAGGTGCAAACTCAAAGAATTCTCCTCCTTCTTCCTCCTCTATCGTCGGTGCAAAGGTTGCCCTAGGAGAGAGAATGTGGAAGAGAGAGATTTAGGGTTTTAATGTGGATTAATTCCAAAATAATCAGAGATTAATTTGCCTTGTATCATGACTCCTATGGGGTATTTATAGGGCTAAACTAGGGACCATGAGGAGGAGTTAGTTCTTGGACCGCTAATGGATCCAACCTCGATCCATTAATAGAGATCCATTCCACTAAAGGATCCTATTGAACTTCCTCACCAACCCCCATATTTTCATATGGGCTCCACCTATTATGAGTCGTCCATCTCCCCATGTTTAAGATATCAAATACTCGATAATTAATTTAAATTACTGACAATTAAATCAATTATCCTCTTAATCCTTGATTAGTACCACTCAACCTTTTCATCATGTCGGACCATGGTCCACTTGCAAGATTTGACATGACGACCCTTTTGAGCTCATTAAGGGGGCATCATCATCCCTACTAACCAGGACATGGATTCCCTCAATAATCAACATCACACCATATAATTAATATTATTTTCCAATTTACCGGGCCTATCGATTTAACAGAATAAATCTCGCTCATTGGTAGGTCAAAGAAATAATAATTAATTATACATGCCCGTCATTATTTCGGGATTAAGAGATCGTACTCCATAATATATATCTGAGGTCTAATCCAATTTATGAAGTCAGTACAAAATTGGATAACCTCTCTTTTGGTCCTACTCAATGCACACAAAGTGCACTAGTGTAATTCTATGGTTAAGACAAACCACACCTAATTACACTACAACCATCCCAATGGTTTGTCCAATTCCATCTCGGTTATGAGCCTCTTTCTTATACTTCTGCAAGGAACTTGATAACATGATCTTCTGTATGACACCACGCACCATGTTATCTACAATGTCAAGTATGAGATATTTTGTGCATATACTAATATAAATATGTACCGTGTGATTTTGCGATTCTCTTTTAAATTGTAAATGTATTTTAACCAAAAGCAAGGCTTTTAGTATACATCCTAACAATCTCCCACTTATACTCAAAGACTTTGTTGTTTGCAAAATGTCATACATCTAACCCCTAGATCCTTCATATGCCTAAAAGCTCTCGCTACCAAGGCCTTAGTGAAAAGATCTCCCTAGGTCATCTTCTGATGTAATGTATGCAACAACAGCTATTCCTCATCAAGGTGGTACTTGAGCTCTATGTGTTTTCTTGCCTTATGGACTCGTGATTCCATCGAGTTTGCAACTGCACCATTTTAATCACAACAAAATATGATTGCCCTGAGCAAATCAGTAGTCACATCGAAGTCCATCTTGAGGATCCTGAATCGTGTAGCTTTCCTGGCTGTCTGAAATGTGGGATCATAAAGAATCGATAGAGGGGGTGAATATCGTTAGGCAATTTTTTGGAAAAATGAAAGCAATTGCGCAGCGAAAAAATTCAATGCTAACACTTCGATTTTTTACTTGGTTCGAAGTCGCGGTCGGCTCCTACTCCAAGGCCCACGGTCCTTGACTGTTTACGATGGGCAATTCTATATTCTGAGAAAATATTACAAGTTTGAAATCAAATACAGAATCTAAAGAAAATACAGCAATTAAAACTTTATACCGATGACCGGAGAAGATTGAAAATCAAAGCCGCGAGTCGTCGTTGGCGCTTGAGTCTTGAGCACGGAGCGTTTGGAGCAGAGCGCTTGAGAGAAATCATTGGAAGCAGTTATGTTCTAAAGAAGGGGGTGAACCCCTTTATATAGTAAGTCCTTGTAATACCCAATAATTTTCTGATATTATTATGGATTTTTAGGAATTTTTCTAGTATTTTTCGGAATAAAAATGAAAAAAAAATTAAGGGTCGAGCGAGGGATTGATCTTGCGACCACAGGGACAGGCAGATCCTTAAGGGCGCCCAGCTGACCAGAAGGGCAAGGGTATCAAGCACAGAAAAGGATGGAGAGAAATAATGTTATAGGGTAGTTAGGCCTTTTCATTAAGAGATATATTAACCCCGCTTAAGTCACGTAAGGGGGATTAGGGCTTGTTGGCGGCTGCGTGCGAGAAGAGGGCGAGGGAGGGGCTGCGAAAACAGAGGAAGCCAAGGAGTTCTTCTTCTTCCTCTCTTTCCCCTTGAGTAGAGAGAATCTAGGGTTTCTCCCTAGGGCCAAAGAGTGGAGGTTTCTCACAAGGAAGAAGAGAGGAGTTCTACGCTAGGTTTATACCTATATTTGTGAGTTTTCTTCAAGATAAGGGTAAGTAGATCACTCACTTGCAATAGGAGTAGTTTTCGTATGTAAGTTCTTGTTGTAGAACCATGTTTTATGATGCATGCTTTAAGATTAACGTTATCGTGTGTTTTAAGCTCTTAAAGATGCATATTTTCTCATGATAGAAATTTAATTGGTTTAGATTTGGTGTATGTAAGCTAAGCATGATAAGATTTAATTTTTGAAAAGTCCCAAAAATGAGGTTGGGATTAAGGGCACGCAAGGTGCTCGATGAAAGTCCCAAGTAAGAAAGGTAAAGGGTTTTAAGTGCAAAATTTATGCAAAAGTAAGATAGTTGATAAGTATAAGTACTGTAAGTAAGAAAGTATTTTATTTTCACAAAGTGACATGTACCGGGCAAATGGAAGGCCCACCGAAAGTTCGAAAGAAGCTCTAATAGGGTGTGGTGGCTAGCTACCCCACAACCTATTAGAGAAGCGCGCAATTGGTACATTGATACCATGGTACAATGTCAAGGCCTGAAGAAAGTTGAATATTATTTTCAAGTATATAAGTATTTACAAGTGTTTTAGCTTTGAGTACATGTCTTTATTTCAATAAGTTCACATTGATACTTTGCAAGCATGATAAGGAGTAAGAGTAAGGAGGTTAGTGTTTTAATGTATGAGCATGTTAAGTTTGCAAATGTTTTATGCAAGTAATGTTTTTAACATGATTGAGCATGATAAGAATATGAAAGTTTTCCCATGTGCATGTATTTTGGAAGTAAGCATTCTTTGAACTGAACATGTTTATTGTTGATAGCATGGATTTGTGAGTTTAGGATTTACTTACTAAACATTTTGCTTATTAGTTGCATTTCCTCCTATTGCAGATAAAGGTAAAGAAAAAGCATAAGTTATGGAGGTGACCAGGACTTGCATTGATGCTCAGTGGCGGTGGAACCGTGGGAGAGATCCTTGGTATAAGCTTAAGAGGCAATTTCTGAAATTTAGAAACCTGGAGTTTGATATTTTGATTGGTAAAATGTGAACATGGTGTGTAAACTACGCATAGAAATTAAGTTTGGTACAAACTTTGGAGTGTTTTGCTTACGTTTTGATAGTTTTGTTAAATTCCGCAATGATTCTAATTTCAAGTTATTGGATTCGTTTTGAGTTGCTAGGATGTTTATAAAACTAGTATAGAGTATAGAAATGAAGTTATTTCTTTATATACATTGAAGGTATGTGAATTGTGGACTTTTGAAACTAATTTTCGGGTCTGAAAATGCAGGTTTCAGGCGTGCCAGTCGACTGGTTCAGAACCAGTCGACTGCGATATCGAACAGAACCTTCTGTTCGATGCACCAGTCGACTACCATGAGGCCAGTCAACTGGTGCCGGGCACAGAAAGTTTCTGTGGTCTATACCAGTCAACTGGCTATCTATCAGTCGACTGGTACCATTGAAAAGAAAGTGTTGTAGGGCAGATGGTTAGTGCTTTAGTTTTACAACTAAGAGGTCTAGGGGTCAAATCCTGGCAAAGCAAATAAAATGAAAGTTTTTTTTTAAAAGAAAAAAAAATCAGAGGCAAGTTAAGGGAAGTCAAGTAGTTGTAACCTAAGGGCTAAGAATAAGGTAAAGTTAAGGTTAAGTAAAAGTGACGCCCGCTTTAAGGGAGAGAAGTTAAGGTGGGTCGTCACAGTCCTGAGGTGCCTGTGTTGAAGGGGGCGCCTGACATGTAGCCTTCCCTGCGCGAATCACCATCTACAGACTTGGCCAGTGCTTATCCCTTCAACTGGGGCGCATGAGCTGACTGGGGCGCCTGTATCAACATAGGCGCCTCAGATGCTGACGTGGAGGCTTGCTTCGAGATGGCTTGGAAACACCCTTGTTTGGGGCACCGGTCACAATACAGGCGCCTATTTAAATAGGCGCCTAACCTCATTCAGGCGCTTGGGAACAGGAAACTTTCACCCTTTGTTCCTGCAACTAGAGTTAGTTCCAAAACACAAAGAACGGACAAATAATATATTATTAAGCACAATTAACAACCGGAGCTGTCTTGGTTCTGACTTTGGGCTTCCGAAATGGGACCCTAGGTCGATTCGACGCCTAGTGTTCCCTCCTACGGGGAATGCATCCTCACCTACTCCTCTCAGGAGAGTTTACCTTGTTGCCAACCGGCTCCTTCGGTTGGACTTTTGCCCAATCCACCGGATCAAGTCTTCGTGCCCAGTCCGCGACCAGAACTTATTGCCTAGCTTCACTCACCAGGTCTTCGGTGCCCAGTCCTCGGCCAGGACTTTTTTCCCAGCTTCACTCACCAGGTATTCGGTGCCCAGTCCAAGACCAGGACTTATTGCCCATCTTCACTCACCAGGTCTTCAGTGCCCAGCCCGCGACCAGGACTTATTGCCCAACCTTATGTCAGGACGTTGTGCCTAGTTGACCTTGGACTTTTCCTGTACACTTGTGTAACATCGNTTGAAACTTCAATACTTCATTTAATTTGAAATCCCCCTAAACCTGACATAGACCTTCGAGGCATGTTGACCACAAGTTGATCTTCCTCTGAGTCTTAGGGTTTGATTAAGAAAAGGATTTTATTTTTTTTAAAATACTAAGTTTAGAAAAAAAAACTTTTGAAAACTACTTTTATTTAACGATTTGAAAAACAAATTCTTCTTTTTCTCTCTTCTTTTAAAAAGGTAAAAAAAATTGCAATAGAGAAATTCTATGTTTAAAATGATTTTAAAAAATACCATAGGAGATATAAATACAAGAGATTTTTTAAAAAATACTTAAATCCAATTTTATATATATATATATATATTAATATATAAATATCAAATCTCAGATTGTAAACATTTTTGTAAGTGAAAATGAAATAAAAAAAAATCTAAGAGAAACCCAAAGTGACTTTTACAAAACTTATTTTCCAAAAAAGATAAATTGATTGTCCAAAAGAATTTCTTTGTATAGAAATATTTTTAAAAATTAGATTAAATAATTTTCAGATACGTTAACAAAAGGAACCTAAAACATTTAATGAATAAGATTAAGTACAATGTTTTAGTTAGAAAAGTTAAATTTGATTTTTGAAGATTTTAAAATTAATTAAAACGTTAAATTTGAATTTTGAAAAATTATTTAGGTTTTAAAATTAAGTTAAGTTCAGATTTTTGAGAAAGTTGATTTTTAAAAATAATTTATGAATTTTAAAATTAATTATTAAAGTTTAAGCATTTGAGAATTTTAAATAAGGTAAAAATTTTAAATTTGATTCATTAATTTAAAGGTGAAATTAATTAAATGTGTGGAATTAGTTGGGTTAGACTTATCTTTTTATCTCGTAAGCATCTCACCCATTTTTAAATGACAAAACAGGGTATCCTTATTTGTTTTGTGAGATGCATTAAATTTTATCTTTGAATTTAGGTTAGAGTCTATGATTTGATTTAACCTTGAGTTAGATTCAAGTTTAACAAGTATTAGATTGAAAATAATTTTCGATAATCGATTTCAAGATCTTGGTGAGGCACAGGGGCCTTCTTGGTTATCGGAGCAATGACCCTTTCCTAGTCAAAGCCTTTTAAAGAAATTACATTTTCAAGTTACTCTTTGAGAACCCTTGGTCTAACTAGTCGAGGATGTGGTGAGGTAGCTTCGGCTAGTTCCACGGGGCTAAAAAGACCAAATGGGGCACGCCTTACCCTACCTGATTCCTTAGACAGACATCCCTAACGTACTATCACCTCGCCCCATCCTAATACTAGGTTATGCAAGTTTCAATCAAGTCATTGTGGGATCATTTAGAATCGATAGGTGGGGTGTGAATATCGATAGACAAGTTTTTGGAAAAATGAGAGCAATTGTACAGTGGAAAAATTCAATGCTAACACTTCAATTTTTTACTTGGTTCGGAGTTGCGATCGGCTCCTACTCCAATGCCCACGGTCCTTGACCGTTTACGATGGGCAATTATATATTCCGAGAAAATATTACAAGTTTGAATTCGAATATAAAATTTAAAGAAAATATAGCAATTTAAACTTTATACCGACGACCGGAGAAGATTGAAAATCGGAGCTGCGGGTCGTCGTTGGCACTTGAGTCTTGAGCACGGAGCGTTTGGAGCAGAGTGCTTGAGAAAAATCATTGGAAGCAGTTTTGTTCTGAAGCAAGGGGTGAACCCCTTTATATAGTAAGTCCTAGGGAGCCTGTGTTGAACGGGGCTCCTGACATGTGGCCTTCCCTGCGCGAAACTCCATCCGCAGACTTGGCCAGTGCTTATCCCTTCAACTGGGGCACCTGAGTTGACTGGGGCGCCTGTATCAACAAAGGCACCTTAGATACTGACATGGAGGCTTGCTTCGAGATGGCTTGGAAACACCCTTGTCTGGGGCGCCTGTCACAATACAGGCGCCTGTTCAAATAGGCACCTGACCTCATTCTGGCGCTTGAGAGCAGGAAACTTTCACCCTTTGTTCCTACAACCAGGGTTAGTTCCAAAACACAAAGAACAGACAAATAATATATTGTTAAGCATAATTAACAGTCGGAGCTGTCTTGGTTCTGACTTTGGGCTTCCAAAATGGAACCCTAGGTCGAACCGATGCCTAGTGTTCTCTCCTACGGGGAACGCGTCCTCACCTACTCCTCTCAGGAGAGTTTACCTTTTTGCTAAGCGGCTCCTCCGGTTGGACTTTTGCCCAATCCCCTAGATCAGGTCTTCGTGCCCAGTCCGCGACCAGGACTTATTGCCCAGCTTCACTCACCAGGTCTTCGGTGCTCAGTCCACGACCAGGACTTATTGCCCAACCTTATGCCAGGACTTCGTGCCTAGTTGACATAGGACTTTTCCTGTACACTTGAGTAACATCGTTAGGTCACAACAAAATCTTAACTTATGAACCCTGTGCCATTATCAAAACATAGGTTCGATCATGGTGCTTCCGACACCAACAATATCGCCCTTTTTGATTTATGGCAACCAGGTTCAAAAAGTTAATTTTAATCAGTTAAAGCATATAACAAGAATGTTTATAAAAGAGATTACTTTTTGAAAAAAAATATTTACTAAGCTCCCCCTGAAATAAACATTCTCCCCCTGAAGCTTTCAATGATATGCAGTTTAAAAAAAAATCTAACTATTTCAAATTTTGATTAAGTGTTTTTCAAAGTAAAGCATTTTGCAACTTACATAGATTTCCCAATTAAAGCCATTTTTTGTAGAAACTTTTCACTTAGAAAAAATTTCACTTAAACCAATTTTTGTACAAAATTCATACTTTGAAAAATTTTCACTTAAACCAACTTTTGTACAAAATTCTTACTTAGAAAAATTTTCACTTAAACCAATTTTTGTACAAAATTCTTAGAAAAATTTTCACTTAAACCAATTTTTGTAAAAAAAATTTACTTGAAAATATTCTGCTTAGAGAAAAATTTCGTGCACTTCACAAAATATTGCATAAAAAAAATTTATGCATTTCGAAAAATTTTGCTTAGAAACATGCACTTAGAAAATTTGCTTAGAAACATGCACTTAGAAAATTTTTCTAAGAAAAATGCACTTAGAAAATTTTGCTTAAAGAAAATACACTTAGAAAATTTTGCTTAAAGAAGAATTTGTTTAGAAAAAATTTGTGCACAAACAAAATTACTTAGCAACATATTGTTGTGCATTTGGAAAAATGTTTTTACTTAGAAAAAAACTTGTGCACTTGAAAAACTATTTTACTTAGAGAAATTTGCTCAGAAAAATTTTGTGCACTTAAAAAAATATTTTTGAAAGAATCAGCACTTAAATTTAACTTGAAAATTTAATGCACTAAGCTTTAACTTTTTGAAAAAATGAAAATTTGAAAAAAAAAAATTTTACTCTCTTTTCTTTTCTCTCCTCCTTGGCCATATATAAAAAAAAATGATAAAAACTAATTGCAGGTCAATTTAGAGCCAATTAAAAGAAATTTTGTGTACGTATTGATCCAACTCTAGTGAATTCAAGCAACAAAAAGGTCCAAACCAATTAAAATAAACTTATTCGGGTCCTGTCTAACCCAATTAGCTACATACTAACTATTATATAATAGTAGCTTTCACTAGGGTTAGTCAAGTAAAGTGATCTGATCATGTTAGATTGTCTAAGCTTGAACACTTAACTTGATTGCTGTTCAATTGTATTAATCGCCCCAACTACTGTTGATGCACTGACTTAAAGCATCTTGAGTTAAGGCATTGACCTAAGCATCTCAACCCAGTCTAGGTTATCAATCAAAAGTACCCTAAGGTGCTTGTGAGATATTTGCTTCTAGATCTATAGGTGCATGCAATTCTAGGGTTAAAGCCTAGGTTAGGTCCATTTTCGTAAAAATCCTAGTTTTGAAGGGGGTAAGTTTTTGAAAAATCTAAGTTAGAAAACAATTTTAAATTTCAATACTTAATAAAAGAAATGATTTTTCAAAAGATTTTAAATGCTAATTTTTTAAAACAATATGAAAAATAAAAAAGATTTTTGAAATGAAAATAGAACAGTCCTATTCTACTAAGCACAATCCTAACTGCCTTCTTAGTAAGCTAAACATAGATTCAGGTAAGGGTTTAGTGAAGATATCAGCTAAATTAGATTTTGAGTCCACATGCATAAGTACAATTTCGCCCCTGGCTACGTGATCCCTAACAAAGTGATGTTTTACTTCATATGTTTGGTTCGGGAGTGTTGAATTGGATTTTTAGTCAGATTTATTCAACTTATATTGTCAATGAACACTTTGGTTTGGGTATAGTCCAGCTGAAAATCCTTAAGAGTGTGTATCATCCATAAAAGTTGTGCCACACACTCTCCTAAGGCAACATATTTTACTTCAGTTGTGGATAAAGCTACGCAGTGTTGCTTTCTACTGCACTAGCTGACTAGACTATGCCCTAATAATTGACATCTTTCACTTGTACTCTTTCTATCTAATTTACAACCGACATAATTAGAGTCAGAGTATCCTGATAATTCAAAAGTGGAAGTCCTAGGATACCAAATACTTACATTTAGGGTACCCTTAATGTAACTTAGAATTCTTTTTAGTGCTGCTAAGTGTGATTCCTTAGCACAGGTTTGGTATCAAGCACACATTCCTACAGCGAACAAAATATCAGGTCTACTAGCAGTTAAGTACAATAAGCTACCAATCATACTCCTGTATAATTTTAGGTCGGTTTATCTTCACGGTCATTATATATTTTGACATTTGTAGCCATGGGAGTACTTAAGCTTTTGGAGTTTTCCATTTTGAATTTCCTTATTAGTTTCTTTACATATTTGGATTGATGAACATAGTTACCATCCCTGGTTTGTTTAATTTGGAGACCTATGAAAAAGTTCAGCTCACCTACCAAGTTCATTTCAAACTTGCTGTTCATAATTTTGACAAATTCTTTTAAAAAGTTAAAATTTGTAGACCCAAATATTATATCATCTACGTATATTTGAGCTATAAATATATCTTTTTCTAAGGTTTTAACAAATAATGTTGAGTTAATTTGTCCTTGGTTGAATTCCTAAGAAATTACGTAGGTTGTTAATCTTTCATACCAGACCCTAGGTGCTTATTTTAACCCATAAAGGGCTTTCCTAAGTTTGAACACATATTTAGGTTTATCTAAGTCCTCATATCCTGGGGGTTGCCCTACATATACTTTTTCTTTTATAAACCCATTAAGAAAGGCAGACTTGACATCCATTTGGTACAATTTAAATCCTCTATGGGCTGCAAAAGCTAGTAACATCCTAATTGATTCAAGTCTGGCTACGAGGGCATAGGTTTCATCATAATCTAACACTTTAACTTGACTAAACCCTTTAGCTACTAAGCGGACTTTGTTTCTCATAATCTCCCCTTGATCATTTAGTTTGTTTCTAAATACCCACTTAGTGTCTATTACTGATTTACCCTCAGGTTAAGGTACTAAGTTCCAGACTTGGTTTCTCTCAAATTGGACTAATTCTTCTTGCATTGCTATGATCCAATCTGGGCCAGGTAGGGCTTCTTCTATAGTCTTAGGTTCAATTTTTGAAATAAGAGCAATCTGACTATGATTTCTATAAGAAGACCTTGTTCTGACTCCTAAGGTTGGATGACCCATGATTTGGTGGGATGGATGATTGAGTCTGGGTTTCTTTATTCTTCTAGAACTAGGTTCAGCCTTAGGTCTACCTGGAAGGTTTGGTTCAGTGTTTGATTCAACTACTCGGGTTGGTTCAGCTATTGGTTCAGTTGGTATCTCAGTAGTTAGTTCAATTGATAATTCATTTAATGGTTCAATTAATGGTTCAATTGATGGTTCACTATCTTCTTGATCAACATTTGATTTGTTTTGATTGTTAATAGACTTTGTTTCAACTTCTTCATCAAAGATTAAGTTGGTAGTTTCCTCAATTTTATGAGTTTTTCTATTGTAAACCCTATAGGCTCTACTAGTTGTTGAATATCCTAAGAAGGCCTCTGTGGTTGATTTTGATTGAAACTTACCGAGGTAGTCATGAGTGTTCAAAATATGGACTTTACACCCAAAAACTCTTAAATAATATAAATTAGGTAATCTATGATAATTGTCTTATTGTGTCTTCTATTAATTAAGACCCTATTTTGATTATAATAGGCTGTATTTACCGCTTCTGCCCAAAATTGATTAGTTAGGTTATACTCATTGAGCATGGTCCTAGTAGCTTCCTAGAGGGTTCTATTCTTTCTTTCAACTATTCGATTTTGATGGGGAGTTCTAGGACATGAAAACTCATGGAGGTACCCATTAATTTTACACAACTCCTCAAATTTTTGGTTTTAAAACTCTCCCCATGATTACTCCTAAGTCTTTTAATTTTTGTGTCATTTTGATTTTCTATTATTTTGCACAAATCATTAAAAGAGTTAAAAGTTTCATCTTTAGATTTTAAGAACCTAACCTAGGTAAATCTAGAGTAATCGTCAATGACTACTAAGCAGTACTGATTTCCGCTTAGTGACTTGGCTCCATGTGAATCAAATAGGTCAAGGTGTAGGAGCTCAAGTGTGGCTTGGGTTAAGTCTGATTGGGTTGGTTTATGAGTTAACTTGGTTTGTTTGCCTTGCTGACATGAATTACAAATTGTATTGTCAAAGTTCTTAATTTTTGCTACACCTTTAATCAATCCAAGTTGAGTTATTTTTGAAATTAATTTGGTATGAGTGTGGCCTAGTCTCCTATGCCAAAGATTGGTTTCTTCTAATTGAGTCAGAAAACATTTAGGTACTACAGGTAGATTGATTGTGTAAACGTTGTTTTTCTTACTACTCTTAAGTGTTATTTCTAAATCTTATAGATTCCTAATAAGGCAGTCAGAGTTGGTGAAGGTAACAATGTAACCAGTATCACAGAGTTGGCTAATGCTAAGCAAATTGAACTTAAAAATTTCAACCAATAACACTTTCTTAATGATAAAATTTGAGTTAAGTTCAATGTTACCTGACCCAATTACTTTAAGTGTAGCATTGTTGCCAAATTCTATTGAGCCTAGGTTTTTGAACTTGATTTTGGTGAACTTCAATTTATCCCCAGTCATGTGTCTGGAGCATCCATTATCCAACATCCACTGGTCCAAATCTTTATGTTCCTACACATAAAGTATGTTTTGATTGGATCCATTTATGTAGAAGTAGGGATAGTTTAAATTGAATTTCACTACCTAGTCTGTCTCACCCACATCTAGGGTTATCAAGCATGTTGACCTTATGGGTTCTTGAGAGATAGGTTTTCAATATGAGTTGAAATAATTTTTAAAAATACTGGATTAAATTTGAAAAATGTTAGGTTAATTTTGAATAATGTGGTGTTTTGATAAAATGTTATCTAAGATTTAATTAAAACTTGTGTTAGATTCAAATTTATCAAATAGTAAATTGAATTTGAGTTTCGATAATCGGCTTCCAGGTCTTGGCAAGGCATAGAGGCCTTCTTTAGCCGTAGCCTTATTGGAGCAACAACCCTTTCCTTGACAAAGCCTTTTACCGAAAGTTCATTTTTCAAATTACTTCTTGAAAAATTTTGGTCTAACTAGCTTAGGTTACTTCTCGTAACAGGTGATGTTACCTTTGCTATTCTGGCTCGTCGAGGGTTCAGATGGATCTTTCTTTTTCCGATTTGACTTCTTCTTGTTCATTTGGTTTTTGAGCTCCTTGTAATAGTCACGAGCTAACTGAACCAGTTTGGGACGATCCCCTTCATCGTCGTCTGATTCTGAGTCTGAGTCAGACTCGGGTACTGGTTGAAGCTTCTTTTTCTGAGTTCTTCCTTGAGTTTTACCTACAGCAAACACAATACTCTTCTCGACCAATGTAGTATTAGTTTGTTTGTGTAATTCTAGTTCAGAAAATAATTCATCTAATTTAATTTCTGAAATATTCCTGGAAACGTCGTAGGCATCCACCATAGATGCCCACAGTGTGTTCCTCGGGAACGAGTTTAGGGTATACCTTATCAGGTCACGGTTTTTGACCTCTTGACCTATTGTGTGCAGCCCATTCATCATCTCCTAGATCCTTGCATGGAGCTGTGCTGCTGATTCGCCATCGTGCATCTTTATCATGTAGAGTTTGTTGAGTAACAGATCCCTTTTGCTGATCCGCGTATCAGACGTACCTTCGTGCAGTTTGATGAGTTTGTTCTAGAGTTCCTTCGCACTGCTGAAGGGTCCGACGCGGTTCAGTTCTTCTTTCGTCAGGTCGCATTGTAGTGTTTGTGTAGCTTTTGCGTCGACCTCGATCTTCTTCTTGGTGGTCCGTCCCTCTCAGTGTAGCCTTGCACCTCACCTTGTGCATTTTTGGGTATCTCCAATCCGGACTGGATGATAATACACATGTCCACCTAAGTTTTCAGGTGGACTTCCATCCTACTCTTTCAATAGGAGAAATCTTCTCCGCTGAAGAGAGGTGGCCTAGCGGTGCTATATCGTTCTTGCATGACCATTTAATTTTTAAACTGAAAAATTTACAAAAAAAATTGTCCCAAGACTAAGTCTTGGATTAGTAGTGCAGTAGAAAAAATAGTAATAAGAAAAAATTGAGTGATGTTGCACCACCCTTGATGAACGAGTAAAATTCTGAACGAAAAGAATATTTTAAAAAGCGAAAAGGAATTCGAAAAAATGCTCAACTGGTGGTTGCACCAGATATGAGCCACCCACTCTGATACCACTTGTGAGATCATTTAGAATCGATAGAGGGGGGTGAATATCGATAGATAATTTTTCAAAAAAATGTGAGCAATTGCACAGCGGAAAAATTCAATGCTAACACTTCGATTTTTTTACTTGGTTTGGAGTCGAGGTTGGCTCCTAATCCAATGCCCACGGTCCTTGACCATTTACGATGGGCAATTCTATAATCTGAGAAAATATTACAAGTTCCAAATCGAATACGGAATTTAAAGAAAATACAACAATTTAAACATTATACCGACGACCGGAGAAGATTGAAAATCGGAGCCACGGGTCATCGTTGGCGCATGAGTCTTGAGCACGGAGCGTTTGGAGCAGAGTGCTTGAGAAAAATCGTTGGATGCAGTTGTGTTCTGAAGCAAGAGGGTGAACCCCTTTATATAGTAAGTCCTGGGGCGCCTGTGTTGAAGGGGGCGCCTGACATGTGGCCTTCCCTGCGCGAATCTCCATCCGCAGACTTAGCCAGCGTTTATCCCTTTAACTGGGGCACCTAAGCTGATTGGGGCGCCTGTATCAACACAGGCACCTCATATACTGACGTGGAGGCTTGCTTCGAGATGGCTTGGAAACACCCTTGTCTGGGGCGCCTGTCACAATACAGGCGCCTGTTCAAACAGGTGCCAGACCTCATTCAGGCGCCTGGGAGCAGGAAACATTCACCCTTTGTTCCTGCAACCAGGGTTAATTCCAAAACACAAAGAACAGACAAATAATATATTGTTAAGCACAATTAACAGCCGGAGCTGTCTTGGTTCTGACTTTGGGCTTCCAAAATTGAACCCTAGGTCGAATTGACGCCTAGTGTTCCCTCGTACGGGGAACGTGTCCTCACCTACTCCTCTCAGGAGAGTTTACCTTTTTGCAAACCGGCTCCTCCGGTTGGACTTTTTCCCAATCGCCCGGATCAGGTCTTCGTGCCCAGTCCGCAACTAGGACTTATTGCCCAGCTTCACTCACCAGGTCTTCGGTGCCCAGTCCACGACCAGGACTTATTGCCCAACCTTATGTCAGGACTTCGTGCCTAGTTGACCTATGACTTTTCCAGTACACTTGAGTAACATTGTTAGATCACAACAAAATCTTAACTTATGAACCATGTGCCATTATCAAAACATAGGTTTGATCTTGGTGCTTCCGGCACCAACAGTCAGATCCTTATCTAACCATTTCCAACCTAAGAATAAAAAAAATCTTTAAGTAAAATCACAATGAGGGGAAATTTCTGGATTTTCTAAGTTAGCATGATTATTAGTTAATTTTTCTAGTTTATCAATTTTAATTTTCAAAATCTCATTTTTCTTATCTTAATTTTCTGAATTTTGAATTAATTAATTTATAGTGCCCATCCACCACTATTCTCTGGCGAGAATTTCATATCTTGGAAGGATCTAATGGAGTCTCACCTGAAGGCTCATATGGATTTGTGGATGATAATCCAAATGGGATTCACATTCCCCATATAAGATGGAACATCAATCGTTTAGGACAAATTGGATGAAGCAACACTAAGCAAGATCGAGGCAGATGTAAAGCTGACTGCAATCCTCAATGTGGCTAACGAAAGAACAATTCAAGCGGGTTGGAACATTCAAATGTGCTAAAGAGATGTGGGAAATGCTGATTGACCTACACGAAGAGACTTCTGACATTGAAGTCTTAGAAGGTGTGCTGCCGAATCATCGGAAGAATCGAACGATGAAGAACAAGCTTAAGTGAGCTTGTTGATGCAGTCTGGCCCTGATTGTTATTTTGGTGTTGACACCGATTTTAGTTTAGGTGGTTGATGATTATGATTAAGTCCTGATCGAGTATTAGGCAGGGTTTGGAAAATCCTAACCTGGAGGGTTAGGTGTGTAAAATCCTAGCTTGGAGGGCTAGGTGTTGGAAAGTCCTAATTCGGAAGGGTTGGGTGAAAAGTCCTAGCTTGGAGGGCTAGGTGAAAAGTCCTAACTTGGAGGGTTAGGTGCAAAGTCCCAACTTGGAGAATTAGGTGAAAAGTCCTGGCTTGGAGGGTCAGGTGCCTAGCTTGGAGGGCTAGGTTGGATGAAGTTCTAACTCGGAAGGGTTGGGTGAAAAGTCCTAGCTTAGAGGGCTAGGTGAAAAGTCCTAGATTGGAGGGCTAGGTGAAAAGTCCTAACATAGAGGGTTAGGTGCAAATTTCCAACTTGGAGAGTTAGATGGTGAAATCCTTGGCTTGGAGGGCAAAGGTGGATGAATCCCTAGCTTGGAGGGCTAGGTTTGAGTCCCTGGATCGGTCTGGTGACCGATCAGGGATATTGGCACGCTGCTTCTTCATGCATCGGTCTGGTGACCGATCCAGCGAGGACTGATCGGTCTGATGACCGATCAGGGAGCGCACAGTGAGGTTGGGAACCTACTGTGTGACTCCTGATCGGTCTAGTGACCGATCAGGGAGCAAGTAGCTTCCTCACTGACTTGGTCCTGATCGATCTGGTGACTGATCAGGGAGCGAACAGTGAGTGAGTTCTCCTCCTGATCAGACCCTGGATCGGTCCGGTGACCGATCAGGGACTTAGGATCTGATTACAGAATTACTGTTCATTTGTCCTGATCGGTCTGGTGACCGATCAGGCTTCACTCTGATCGGTCCGATGACCGATCAGGCGTGTATAGCCGCGAGAGCTGGGAATCCCAGCGAAGCAGTGGATCGGTCTGGTGACCGACCCACAAGCCCTGGATCGGTCCGGTGACCGATCACTTTAATTCAAATTGCACTGTCAGATGCTCTGATCGTGTCTGACCATATCCGATTCGCTACTGTTTGCCTCTGATATTTGATTTACTGTGTGATTTACTGCTCTAACAGTCTGATTTAGCTGCAGGTGACAGGGGTGGATTCAAACACTCAAAGATGGTCAATGGAGAGCTTTCCTTGGAGCAGGTTTGTCTGTTTTTCCATCTCAGGTTGCAACGGCCGAGCTGCAGATTGGAGCTGAGACTGGAGCTTGGCTGAGAGAAGCTCAGGGAGTCCAGGGATAGCTCAGTGGTAGCTGGCGTTGGCAGATGAGCAGCTGGGAGCTGCAGGGATGGTGTCATCTGATGCTTGGTGGAGAAACAAAAGGAGAAGAAGACTTTGGCTGAAAAAAAAAGAAAGGGTTCGACAGTTTTCTGTGTTGAGCTTGCTGAAGTTCTTGCTGCGCTTTGTGTTTTCTCCACAACTTGCTTGCTGTGTTCCTGAAGTCTTCATCAGTCTGAGCAAGCAACTGCAATCGAGAAGCAACCAACACTTACGTGAGTGCTGGGAGGAAAGAACAAGGAGCTTGGAGTCCAACAGTGAGAAGACACGAAGGAGGGAGTCCTTGAGTGAGATCGTCGCTGGGTGGAGCTCGGGATAAGCTCGCTGTGTTCTTGTCCTTGCTAGGTGCTGAGTAAGAGTATTCTCTGTGTTTCATTAAGCTTAAATCTATATCCTTGTTTGAAACGCTGTGGAGAGGTTTCTCCACCGAGAAGGAGGTTGCGTTATATCTGGTGAACACCGGGGCTTGATCTGCCGACGATCAAGGGATCGCCCACCTTAAGGGCACGCTAAGGAGTAGGAGCAAGTTATTCCCGAACCTTGTAAACCCTCTTGTTAGCGATCTTGGTAGTTGTCTTTGTTTGCTTTCATTTCTGTTTTTAGTTTACTGCACTGCTTCGTTTTCCTTTGCTTCCTCCGCTGTGCTACTGATAAGTTGAGTGCAGTAATCTTGATAAGTGCCAAATGTTCAAGAGATTGGCTATATTCACCCCCCCCCCTCTCTAGCCATCCGGTTTCCAATAAGTGGTATCAGAGCTTGGGGCTCTGTTTACGGCTTAACATCCGAGAGTTATCAACAAGATGTCGTTGAGAGAAGGCTTCTCCACCACCCGACCTCCATTCTTTGATGGCGCCGACTTTCAATATTGGAGATCAAAGATGGAATATTATTTGAAGATGGATATCCACACTTGGTTCGCGGTGAAGGAGGGATTCACCCCTCCGAAGGATGATGAAGGTAAAGAACTTGAGTCATGGAGGTGGACTGCCGAACAAACGCGAAAGAGTGAAGCCGATGCGAAGGCGGTTGTCACTCTACAATGTGGCATGAACAAAGACCAACTTATCAAGGTTGGTCGCTTCACAAGTGCAATGGACTTGTGGAACAAACTCATTGAGCTTCACGAGGGCACCCGAGATTCAAGAATCGCAAAGAGGGACTTGTTCCTCAATCAACTCCAAAATCTCTCCATGAAGGAGAATGAAACGGTAAGTGAGCTCCATAGCCGGTTCAAGGAAGTCCTCAATGGGCTTCATTCGATTGATGAAAAGGTCGAGAATCGCGACCTTGTGAGGTATGTCTTGAAAGCATTTCCAAGGAATGCTTTGTGGTCATCCATGGTGGATGCCTACAATGTTTCCAAGGATCTATCCATTGTAAAGTCAGATGATTTATTTTGTGAGATAGAATTGCATGAAATGGCTAACAAAGGCCTCAAGGAGAAGGGGATTGCCTTAGTTGCAGGGGACCGATCCATCAAGAAGAAGATGGAGAAGAAGAAGGAGAAGGAGGTCTCTTCATCTTCATCCTCTTCTGAATCTGAGTCCGATTCCGAAGAAGATGGCAGCGGCTCTTCTTCATCCGAGATAGCGAACTTTGTGAGAAGAATGATGAGAAGGGGTCGACGCTTCAAGAGTAGAGGTAACTCTAGTGAATCCAAACTTGATAAAACTAATGCATCTTGCTTTGAGTGTGGTAGGAAAGGGCACTTCAAGAATGAATTCCCGAAACTAAAGAAGAAGGAGGAGAAATCCAAAAAGAAAGAAGAGAAATTCAAGAAGAAGAAGAAGGCTTTGAAGGCCACTTGGGATGAGTCATCCTCAAGCTCATCCGATGAAGAGAAGGAGGAGAAGAGCACTAGGCATGTGGCACTCATGGCTCTTGGAGAGGAGAGCAGTGATGAATCTTCGAGTTCCTCAAACGCGGCTTCATCATCATCGGATGATGAAGAGGTAACTTCTCCCGAGCTTGAAAAATGTTATAGAGCAATTGCATGTTTAACTAGTATGCTTAAGAAGTCCAAAAATAAGGTTAAAGCATTGCAATTAGAAATTGATCAATTGAAATTATCTAGGGATGATAACATTGATGATTTGTATGTTGAATTGCTAGAGGATGAGATTAAGTCTTTGAAACTTGAAGTTGAAAACTTGAAATCCTCAAAGGTTGAGGAAGTAGATGATTTGCATGATAACTTGCTAGTAGAAGAGAACAAATCATTGAAGAGTGAAGTTGAGAAGCTCAAGAATATTCTTGGGAAGTTCTCAACTAGCTCTAAGACCCTAGATATGATCCTAAATGCCCAAAGGGCAGTTTACAATAGGGTCGGTATTGGTTACCGACCCAAAGAACCCTCATTCGTGTCTTTGATGTCTAGGACTGATATGAGACAATCTAGGACACCCAAGACTCAAAAGAAAGTTGTCAAGGCATGGGTGCCTAAGTCATGTTTAGTTGATGCTTTAGGTCCCAAGGTTTGGGTACCTAAAACTTCTATTTTTCGAATTGTGTAGGTTATGATTGAGGGGGAGCATCTATCAACTTGGTTCGTTGATAGTGGATGCTCCAAACACATGACCGGGGATAGATCATTGTTTACCACACTTCACAAGAAAAGTAGAGGTAATGTATCATTTGGTAACAATGGTAGTCTTAAGGTCATAGGAATAGGAGACATTCAAATATCCGAATGTCTTAGAATTTCAAATGTCCTTCTAGTCAAGGGGATGAAATTTAATCTCCTAAGTGTGAGTCAATTGTGTGACACGGGTTACACAATTGACTTCCAACCAAGTCAATGTCTAGTTAGACAACATGACACCTTGGACACGGTACTAGTAGGAGCAAGAGTAGACAATATTTATCAAGTTTCATTTAAAAGTGCTACTAATGCTTTTGCTAAGTGTCTCATGTCAAGAGAAGAAGAGTCCACCCTTTGGCACCGGAGGTTAGCACATGTTAACATGAAGAACATCCGGAAGTTGGCCAACAAGGGACTAGTCCGTGGCTTACCAAGCATCAAGTATGAGAAAGACAAACTTTGTGATGCATGTCAAATGGGTAAGCAAACAAAATCTGCACATAAAGGTAAAAGCGCTGTAAGTACTTCCAATGCATTAGATTTACTTCATATGGATCTATTTGATTGTAGTACCATCATATCATTGAATGGAAGTAGATATTGCTTTGTTATCATTGATGATTTTACTAGGTATACATGGACTTACTTTTTAAAATATAAGGACCAAACCTTAGATATTTTCATTTCTTTTTGTAGAAGAGTTGAAAATGAAAAATATCAACCATTAAGACAATTAGAAGTGATCATGGAGGTGAATTTCAAAATCAAAGGTTTTTAGAATTTTATCAAGATAGAGGTTATAAGCATGAGTTCTCTACTCCTAGAACACCACAACAAAATGTTATTGTATAGAGGAAGAACCGTGTTTTACAAGAGGCTGCACGAAGCATGCTTAATGAGTACTCACTCCCGAGTTACTTATGGGCTGAAGCTGTAAATACAGCTTGCTATGTGCAAAACCGGGTCCTCATTCATAGGTTTCTAGGAAAGACTCCCCATGAACTTTGGTTTGGGAAACCACCTACGGTTAAACACCTTAGGGTGTTTGGTTGTAAGGTGTTCGTTCTAAACACCAAGGATCACCTTGGAAAGTTCACGGCTAAGGCTGATGAAGGGATACTAGTCGGGTACTCCCTCGTTAGCAAAGCCTACCGAGTCTACAACAAGAAATCTAAATTAGTTGAAGAGTCTTCTGATGTGGTTTTTGAAGAAATTCCACAATCAAGTGACCAATCAGAAAATGTAGAAGGAGTCCAACTTGAACTTAGGAGACTAAGTTTGAATGAAACTCCATGTGTTGTTGATGGTGATGAGTCTGATGACGGTGAACCTAGACAACCCATTGATCAGACGGATCCTGAGGCTGGACTTGTGTCTAGTGAACTCGTTCAAGAAGCACCACCAACTCCTAGGCAAAGTAGATTAGCCTCTAGTCATCCCCAAGACCAAATTGTTGGAGACATCCATCATGGGGTTAGAACTAGATCATTCTTTCGGAATGAGGCTAATGAAGTTGCCTTAATTTCCGAAATTGAACCTAGGAAAATTGATGAAGCATTAAATGATCCTGATTGGATTATTGCAATGCAAGATGAACTAGGTCAATTCGAAAGGAGTCAGGTTTGGGACTTAGTCCCTAGACCCAAGAAGACCTCCATTATTGGAACCAAATGGGTCTTCAAGAACAAATTGAACCATAAGGGAGAAATTATTAGAAACAAGGCACGCTTAGTAGCCAAGGGCTACAGTCAAGTTGAAGGCCTTGATTATGATGAGACCTATGCTCCTGTGGCATGATTAGAATCCATCCGATTGATGCTTGCATTTGCAGCACATCGTGGCTTCAAGCTATACCAAATGGATGTCAAATCGGCCTTTCTAAATGGTTTGATTAGAGAAGAGGTCCATGTCGAACAACCTCCGGGGTTTGAGAGTACTGAATTTCCAAACCACGTGTTCAAGCTCAAAAAGGCACTTTATGGCCTTAAACAAGCACCCCGAGCTTGGTATGAGCGGTTGTCGACATTCCTAATTGAGAAGGGCTTCGTTAGAGGCCAAATAGACCCTACACTATTTCTACGAAGAGATGGTGACAATATTTTTGTAGCCCAAGTATATGTCGATGACATAATTTGTGGCTCAAACAATAAGGGCTATTTGAATGAGTTTATTGGACACATGGAAAATGAATTTGAGATGAGTCTAGTGGGAGAGTTGACTTTCTTCCTTGGACTCGAAATCAAGCAAACTCGTGATGGGATCCATGTGCACCAATCGAAATACACACAAGAAATGCTTCGAAAATTCAATATGAGTGATTCAAAAGAGGTAACCACTCCCATGGCTACAAACACAAGATTAGACAATGATGAGAGTGGTAAACCCGTTGATTTGACTCAATATCGAAGCATGATAGGCAGTTTGCTATACCTTACAGCTAGTCGACCTGATATACTATTTGCTGTGGGTATGTGCGCTAGGTATCAAGTTTGTGCCAAGGAATCTCACCTAATCGCTGTTAAGCGAATTTTGAGATATCTCAAAGGCACAATTGGAGTCGGTCTATGGTACCCCCGTACCAAATCATTTGATTTAATTGGTTATATGGATTCCGACTACGCTGGATGTAAGTTGGACCGGAAAAGCACAAGTGGGGGTTGCCAATTCTTAGGTTCGTCCTTAGTAAGTTGGTCAAGTCGGAAGCAACATTGTGTTGCTCTCTCCACGACCGAGGCAGAATATATCGCCATGGGAGAGAGTGTATCACAATTGTTGTGGATGATACATACTTTAGATGACTATGGATTGAGTTACAAGGGTGTGCAGGTATTATGTTATAACATAAGCACAATTAACTTAACCAAGAATCCAGTCCATCATTCTAGGACCAAACATATTGAGGTGCGTCACCACTTCATTAGGGATCATGTAGCTAGGGGAGATATTGTACTCTCACATGTAGAGTCCAAATCAAACTTAGCTGACATTTTCACTAAATCACTCCCCGAAAATGAGTTTAGTTTCCTAAGACGGGAGTTGGGAATGTGTCGCGCTTCATAAATTTCAAAATGCTTTCAAACCCTTCATGATTATTTCGAAATTGTTGGGAAACAATTGGGTAACTTTGGGGACATCTCACACAAACTATAAGGTTTAACAAAACGTTTTTGTTTGCTAGAAATGGGGTGAGATGTTAGGATCAACTTAATTTCTCAACATGTCAATGCATCCTTTGAGAAATTGAGTTAACGAGATAATAATCGCTTCGGTGACCAAGTATGGGGAAAACCAATACATAACATATGTGTATTTGGCTCCATGAACATACTTGGACATTCCAATCAAGGCAACTTGATTGGAAACTTGAATTTGGAACAAAACTTGATTGAATTTGCTTGAATGATTGTTGATTGAGTTTGACTCCATTTGGGTGGAGCAAAGTGATTGTTGAATCTATAAGGACTCTTGATCCTTGTTCAGGGATCAATTTTAGTCATGAGATCATGTCCAAGTTCGATAAACTTCATCAGATCTCGTTGGAAAGTTTCAGAAAATCTGAAACTGAATATTTCAGATCGAATCTGGGAATATCAGGAACCCTGATCGGTCACCGGACCGATCAGGCATAAGGCTGATCGGTCCCCAGACCGATCTGGCTTCCTCTTGCATTGATCGGTCCACAGACCGGTCAGAGGGGCATCAGTGACTTTACGAAATTCTGATCAACCTTACTGAGCCAGCCTGGATCGCTCCCCGGACCGATCTGGCACCTTGCTGGGATCGGTCCACAGACCGATCAGGGGGCTCACAGTAAGCCTCCCGAGCCTACTGATCTCTCCCTGATCAATCAACCGATCGATCAGGAGCATGCCTGATCGGTCACCCGACCGATCAGGCTCGGTTCAGTTCGATCAGGCTATAGCCTGATCGGTCTGGGCGCTATCAGATCGAACGGTGATCCGTTCAATCGCATTAAATTACAGTTGGTGGACCGATCCACCAACCGATTAACTTCGCGAAAAACCTCTCCTTGCCAACCCTAGCGCTGAAACCTCTTACTCGCGCAACCCTTGATCTGTGCGAGAGCCTTCCCAGTGCTTTCTTCTTCCTCGAGAGAGTCTCGCGCGTGCAGTCCTAAGGGCTCTATTTTCTTCCTGCTTCCTGCGACGTCTTCTCGCTGAAAGTCTGTGTGATCTTTCTTGCGCCGAGGTTCTCTTGCGCGCGTGCGTTTTCTCTCACAAGCTTGCTCTTCCAACCTTCAAAAATCCAACTTCAATGGCACCAAAGTAAGTTTTTGATTTAGTTTTCATTATGAATCAGTCTATGGATTATATATATGAAGCTAATCATGTTTTGGTGTTCGTGCCGTGATCTTCTTGTGTTGGCCGTGACCTTCTCTTTTCAATATCTTACCTTGGATCAAATCTCTTATCTTATGATCAACTTCATCTTATATTCACTCTATGATTATCACGTTATGATCAAATCTCTATTCCTTGATCCAACTGTGTCTTGATTGCACTCTCTGATTTGGTCTTTCCTTGTATGATCAACTCTTGACTTTGTGTGATTCAACCTACATTCGTATCATCCTTGCTCAATTGATTCAAACCGTGTATGATCAATTCCTGATTAAATCCTGTGTCTTGATCATTTCAATTCTTTAGAAAATCTTCTAAAGGTAAGGAACATATGGTGGAAAGCTCAAAGGGCAAAGGCCCTTCCATATCTACACCTTCTCCAAGGCATCCACCGCCTCTACATACTCGATTTCAGAGTGTCACTCTTGCGTTAAATTTTGAGTGGCATAATTTCAAATTAATGCCATGTCGAACCATAGACCAGTCCTTTATCTATGAACATTACCCGACCATCCAACAAATTATCACACATTACAATCTTCAATCCATTCTTTTTCTTGAGAGGCCGATCAATCTTGACTTGGTCTCTGAATTCTATAATAACCTGGTGAGTGGGGAGGGAATGGGGTGGAGGACTCGTGTCGCCGGTGTCGACCTTGACTTTAATCGATCCATTTTTACTGATTTTCTTGGTTGTCGCCGGTCAGACAATGATTCTTTCTCTACCCTTACCATCCTAATCCTCTTCCGTTTCCCTTCAATGAAGTAACTCCTAATTTCATCTATGAGTACTTTCTAGGCCATCCCAGGCCAAGGGGTTCTGGTGAGAGCACTAGTGATTTTCCCACATTTCCTGCTCTTCGCCTTTCCCCTGTTGACTATGTTCTGTTCAAGATCATCACCAATTGTCTTCTACCTACTACTTCGAAACATCTGGATAAGATTCGCCCATCCCACTGCTTGATGCTCTACGGGATGCATCAGCAGTTAGACTTTGACCCTGTGGCTTCGGTATATTTCTCTATCATCGTCCACAGTATGCCGTCCTCCCAGTCAGTCTATATGCCATTCGGCCATATCATCACTGTCTGGCTGGAGTCGGTTGGCATCGACGTTTCACAGGGCTGCATTGTGCCCATGGTTCGCCAGGACTGCCGTTTGGACCGCCGCATGCTTGCTCAGTCCGGTATTGTTCTCGGGCCCCAGGGGCTTAGGTGGAAGGATCGCCGACGTGAGGGAGAGCTACAGAGAGCGGCTCATGACCAGGAGCCGCCAGCTGCTACTGCCGACTACGATGAGTGGGTCCCTGATCTACGCTGGCAGGTTGCGGAGATAGAGCGGATGATGGAGCACGAGTTGCATATCTCCGAGCTCTGGCGACAGGAGGTCCGCTCAGAGTATTAGTCTTTTGATCGCCGTCTCGATGCTCTAGCCTCTGATGTCTCTGAGATGCGCTCATTCCAGGACAGATGGTATGAAGAGTGGTATCATCATACATTTCCTGATGGTGCATCTCCCAGTGGCCCTTCACCAGGAGATATCATATACATTGACGATTCAGACGATGATCCAGCTGACGATTGACTGCTCTATATTCGTGTTTGATGTTTTTGATGGATGTGTACGTCCTGACTCTTGTCTGTTCTAGCAGGTTATTTGGCCTATCTTGCTTAGGATGTTGCTTGTATAAATGCTCACATGATTACTGTTTGTCGATACTTGTTGATGCTATGATGACTACTATTTGCATACTTGCTACATTGCCATGATTATGCTTTTGATGCCATGTCCACTTGATGTATATTACCGTTATGACATGTTATAGATTCGTATGATGTATGTGATGGTTTCATCTTGATCTATCTTTTCCACATGATATCATATGCTTCGAAAACAATTCCATTGAATCTTTGTTGTTCTGGGATACCCCTAGGGTTGAGGGGGAGTGTGTTTTAAACTTAACAGCCCCTCTAGCCCCTTTTCGGTGTTCGACAAAGGGGGAGAGTGTGGATTGGTTAAGTTTAGGATGATCATATTGTAGGGGGAGGATCTGGATTCCCTTATGATTCTAAATTTGAAAAACTTGATTGAGAATCCCTAAACATAAAATCGGGTTGTCAAACAACAAAAAGGGGGAGATTGTTGATGCAGTCTGGCCCTGATTGTTGTTTTGGTGTTGACACCGATTTTAGTTTAGGTGGTTGATGATTATGATTAAGTCCTGATCGAGGATTAGGTAGGGTTTGGAAAATCCTAACCTAGAGGGTTAGGTGTGTAAAATCTTAGTTTGGAGGGCTAGGTGTTGGAAAGTCCTAATTCGGAAGGGTTGGGTGAAAAGTCCTAGCTTGGAGGGCTAGGTGAAAAGTCCTAACTTGGAGGGTTAGGTGCAAAGTCCCAACTTGGAGAATTAGGCGAAAAGTCCTGGCTTGGAGGGTCAGGTGCCTAGCATGGAGGGCTAGGTTGGATGAAGTTCTAACTCGGAAGGGTTGGGTGAAAAGTCCTAGCATGGAGGGCTAGGTGAAAAGTCCTAGGTTGGAGGGCTAGGTGGAAAGTCCTAGCTTGGAGGGCTAGGTGAAAAGTCCTAACTTGGAGGGTTAAGTGCAAATTCCCAACTTGGAGAGTTAGATGGTGAAATCCTTGGCTTGGAGGGCTAAGGTGGATGAATCCCTAGCTTGGAGGGCTAGGTTTGAGTCCCTGGATTGGTCTGGTGACCGATCAGGGATATTGACATGCTGCTTCTTCGTGGATCGGTCTGGTGACCGATCAGGGAGCGCACAGTGAGGTTGGGAACCTACTGTGTGGCTCCTGATCGGTCTGGTGACCGATCAGGGAGCAGGCAGCTTCCTCACTGACTTGCTCCTGATCGGTCTGGTGACCGATCAGGGAGCGAACAGTGAGTGAGTTCTCCTCCGGATCAGACCCTGGATCGGTCCGGTGACCGATCAGGGACTTAGGATCTGATTACAGAATTATTGTTCATTTATCCTGATCGGTCTGAGTGACCGATCAGGCTTCTCTCTGATCAGTCTGGTGACCGCTCAGGCGTCACTCTGATCGGTCCGGTGACCGATCAGGCGTGTATAGCCACGAGAGCTGGGAATCCCAGCGAAGTAGTGGATCGGTCTGGTGACCGACCCACAAGCTCTGGATCGGTCCGGTGACCAATCACTTTAATTCAAATTGCACTGTCAGACGCGATCAGAGCGTCTGATCATATCCGATTCTCTGCGCTTCACTTCTGAATCTTGATTTACTGCTTGATATGCTGCTCTAACACTCTGATTAAGCTGTAGGTGACAGGGGAGGATTCAAGCACTCAAGGAGAAGTCAATGGAGGCTTTCCTTGGAGCAGGTTTATCCGTTTTCCATCTCAGGTTGCAACGGCCGGAGCTGCAGACTGGAGCCGCTGACTCGAGCTTGGCTGAGGGAGCTCAGGAAGTCCAGGGAAGGCTCAGTGGTAGCTGGCGTTGGCAGTGAGGTAGCTGGAGGCTGCAGGAGATGCTGTCACCTGATGCTGAGTGGAGAAACAAAAAGGGCGGAGAAGGCTTCGTGGAGGAGTGAGTTCTGTTTTTGTGAACGGAGTCTCTTGCCGCGCCTTGAATTCTCCACGACTTGCTTGCTGTGTTTCTGAAGTTCTCATCACCTTGAGCAAGCTACTACATTCTTGAAGCAACCATTACTTGAGCGCTTGAAGGAGAGAACAAGAGGCTTGGAGTCCGACGCGGGAAGACACGAGGAAGGGTTCCTTGCGTGAGATCGCCGCTGGGTGGAGCTCAGGAAAGCTTGCTGTGTTCTTGTCTTTGCTGAGTGCTTGAGTAAGATCCTTCCTATTGTTTCATTGTGCTTAAACATATATTTGTGATTGAAACGCTGTGGAGAGGTTTCTCCACCGAGAAGGAGGTTGTCTTCTATCTGGTGTTAACCGGGGCTTGATCTGCCGACGATCAAGGGATCACCCACCTTAAGGGCACGCCAAGGAGTAGGGGCAAGTTATCCCCGAACCTTGTAAACCCTCCTTGTTAGCGATCTTGCTAGTTGTGTTTATTTTGTTTTCGTTTCTGTTTTTAGTTTACTGCACACTCTGTTTTCTACTCTTTCCGCTGTGCTACTGATATCTGAGTTGCAGAAACTTCATAAGTGTTTAAAGTCGAAGTGATTGGCTATATTCACCCCCCCCTCTCTAGCCATCCATTTCCAACAAACTATACTAGCAATAAGAGTCACGTTGATACAGTCTTGTATACTGAAGATAATGCATAACTGGAAATACTAAAGGTATGTATATACCAGAGTCTATCTATCCTGCAGGGTGGTGTAATCAACACCTATATAACATCAAGAATGATACACGATCCAAATATGTATGTCTCCTGTATGTGCATGTCAAACATATGCAACCATCAAATACACAAGCACAAACAAATGTGCAATGCATCATATCCATATGATGCAATGACCTATTCTGTACGCACTTCGACCACCACCAAACTGACGGTTGGGTGAACAAGAGGCAGGCAATCCAACCACTCATGGCTACGCAGAGAAACTAAACACTTGTGACATACAACGACAGTAGAGCCCAACACTCGTGGCATGCAAACATGAAGTCCAATACTCGTAGCTATGCAAGTATGATGCTCAGCACTCGTGGTGATGCAAGTATGAAGTCCAGCACTCGTAGCTATGCAAAAATGATGCCTAGCACTCATGGTGATGCAAGTATGAAGCCCAATACTCGTGGCTATGCAAGTATGACATCTAGCACTCGTGACGATGCAAGTATGAAGCCCAACACTCGTGGCTATGCAAGAATGATGCCTAGCACTCGTGGCGATGCAAGTATGAAGCCTAACACTCATGGCTATGCAAGAATGACGCCCAACACTCTTGGTGATGCAATAACAAAAGCATGAATGGTGACAGGCTCAAACTTTAGGGGAGTCGGTGGTCGCCATCATGCAAAATAGGAAACCAACTGCGCGACGAGCTCAGATTCTAGGGGAAGCGATGATTTCCAGTATGCAACTATGCAACGAAGAGAGCCTACAACTCAGTATGCACCCATGAAGGTAGTGTATGCTACCAACACCCTCAACACTAACTAGATCCTCAACCATGCATCGGTAGGAAATGTATAGGTTTAATAGATATATCATGATCTATCAATCATACCCCTAGGTATACATGTAAGTTATATCTAGGAATCAATAAAAATATAGATATAAAGTGGAGTCATCTCAAAGTGTAAGCAACAAATATCGAGTAATGATATACAAAAGTAGGTACAACATATAAACCTACTGCTATATATAAAAAACTATGCACAATAATATGATAATATCTAAAAAGATAAGTTAGAGGTACCCGCCTCCAAGTGCGAAGTCCGTATCCGAAGAGCACTCCCATCCAACCGTCTGTGTAACGACCCGGAAAATTTTCTTAATATTTTCTTTAAAATATTGATCATGTCTAGATAATTTTCCGAGGGACCTAGAGATATTAGTACGAACCTTAGCCTAGAAATTCATGATTTTTCTCATTTAAATTGAGAAACTAAATACTAATGGGCCTTATATGGGCTTTTTAGTACCATGGTTATAGGTAGATTTTAGGTAAAATTTAATATAAATATAAATGGGTTTTAATGAGGAATATTAGCATGATTATGGGTGAGTTTAAAGGGAATTTTCGAAATAATAAAATAAAAATAATAATAATAAAATAAAAATAAAGTGCATGCACCAAGGATTGAACCTTGGACCTCTTGTACCACCATGCATGCACTAACCAATTAACCTAGCAAGGGAGTGCTATGAGGGAATGAAATGGATTTTTGTTAAGGCTAAAGGAAGTGAAGAGTCACCATGAGAGGAGGCACCATGTCTCTTCACTTGCCCCTCTTCATTGTGTATAAATGAGAGATAACTTAACACTTAAGAGTTATTTCTCTTCTCTTCATCCACCAAGCCTCCCCCTTCTTCTTCTTCATCCTTCTAGCCGAACCCCATAGGAGGGTTTTCCCTTGGGAAAAGTTCCCAAGAAGGCCTCTCCTTCAAGATCCAAGGTTTTTGTTCAAGGTTATAAAGGCTAGAGGTGGTCAAAAGGCAACAAGGTCTTCATCCTTCTCCCAAATCTAAGGTCTATAACCAAGATAGTCTAAGGTAAGACTCTCTCACCTGTGGTATAATAGTTCTCCTTGAAGTTTATCATGATATGAAGTTTTGTTTGGGAGTTTATGTTGAAAAGAAACCATGAACCCTAATCCTAAACTTTCGGCCACCATAGGTTTTGGGTCCAAGGTGATGTTAAAAACCTCACTCATGCTTTCTAATGTGTTCTCATGATGAATATAGAATAAAATATAATTTTGGGGAATTTTTAGGGTACCCTAAGACCCTTTAGGGTTTGGGACCTTCACCATGATTCCATAGTTAGGATTGGACCTAACCCTTCAAGTATGTACCTTGTGTATCCTCATGATACAAGGGGAGGTTGAAAGTGATTTATGTGAATTTTTCACAAGGCCTTGCAACCTTACAAGTTTCGGCCAAGATGAGAAGTAGGGCTAAAAGTTAGGGTTTACTTCATGTGTGGGTTCCAAAGGCCCCTATGGTATGGTATGGTTGGTGTTTAATGTTTAATTAGGAATTTTATGAAAATTTTCCATGTGCCCATGGCCTTGCAAGTTTTGGCCAACCCTAAGAGGTAGGGCTAAAAGTTAGGGTTAACCCTAATCATGAGCCCTAATGGGCCTTATAGGTAATGTATGGTTGTTCCTTTTCCTTATGCTACCTTACATGTCATTTGAATGATGGAACTCCTCCCTTACAAGTTTCGGCCAAGCCATGTAAATGGGGTTTAGGTGGAGTTAGGGTTTTAAGAATGATGGTTTATGGCTTATTATGATGTATATATAAAGGTTCAAGCATGTGGTAGAAATTATGTTACCTATAACCCTATCCTTAAGTACTATGTTTCATGTTGGTCTGTTTATGTTAGATGCCATGCTTAATAGGGTTTATTCATGAATGTCTTATGTTCTATGCCATGCACTTAGATAGTCTATAGCATATTTATAGAAGTCCTACCTATGCATGCTTGTGATAGATACTATGCTTATGTACGAAATGCAATGCTTACCTTATGTATCATGATCATGCAAGCTCTATGGAATAGGATGATGGTCTATGTACATATGTCATGTTCTATGAATATAATGCAATGCTTACCTTTTATGCCATGATCATGCAAGCGCTATGAACAAGAATGATGTTTTATGTAAGCATGCCATGTTTTATGAATAAAGTTAATGCAAGCACTATGAGAAAGAATGATGTTTTATGTAAGTATGTCATGTTTTATGAATGAAGATAATGCTTATGCCTTTAAGGCATAATGATGCTAAGCATTAAGTATGAACAATGAAAGGTCAAGTATGCTTTATGTCATGCTTCATGTAACAAAGCTACGCTATGTCTAAGTATGCTATGAATGTCTTATGAATGATGAAGCATGTAAAGTTATTTTACTTTATGAATGGGCTTGTACCGGACCGAAGTATGGGTCCAAGGGATGGGCACCTTAAGAACGCCTCGGTTCTGGACTACCGACTATGCTGTCCACGGTTCTGGGACTACCGAAGCTGTCCAACAGGGATGGGCACCTTAAGAACGTCCCGGTTCTGGACTACCGACTATGCTGTCCACGGTTCTGGGACTACCGTAGCTGTCCTTACCCTAGTAGGTCGAGACTAGCTACCTCGTATTTACTTAGGGATCCGCGCACATGGTGTATGTATGTGGTACAAGCCGGGGACCCCAATGATGTGATGATTATGTTTAAGTATTTAAAAGTATGATTTTAAAAGTTAAGCATCCTTATGTATATACATTTGACTCATGCATTCATTCATGTTATGCATTATGCCAGGATAGTAATGTTTTATGCTTATGTTCATGTTAAGTATATTTATATTTATGTTTATGCCATGTATCATGCCATGTTAAGTATACTTATATTCATGTTTATGCCATGTATCATGCCATGTTAAGTATATTTATATTTATGTTTATGCCATGTATCATGTCATGTTAAGTATACTTATATTTATGTTTATGCCATGTCTCATGCCATGTTAAATGTATTTTACGTTCATGTACTATGCAAGAACTATATCATGCTAAGTGATTTTAGATGCTTATGTCCTATGTAAAGCACCAAGTTATGTTCATGTTTCGTGTGCTTATGATTAATTTGATGAATGGTTTTAGTGAGTAGGAAGGGTCTTACTAAGCCTATGTGCTTATAGTCTTATTTCCCTTGTACCACAGATCAAGCAGGAGGACGATGAGGAAGCAGCAGGAGGGGCAGGAACGTGTGTGTGGTAGTGACTTGGCCAAGAAAAAGATATATTTACAAGTCTTATGCTAAAACTTTACGTTTGCTACTTATGTGCCTAATGGATAGCTTATGTGACTTCATGACATGATGATAAGTACGATGTTAATAATGCTAAGTTCCCATGTCACTATGTTAGGAAGGATAGCTAGGTGTATGTATGTGTAAGTTTAACTTATTCCGCTGCATTACGATGTTCACATGCCCCTACGTATGTTAGCGTAACGCCGCTTTAGGAAAAAAAAAAGCGGGCGTTACAGGTTGGTATCAGAGCAGTTTGCCATCTCACTACACACACATCAAGCCTTCTTCCTGCCGCTTCCAAGTAAGTACCTCTCTGCATATCTTATGATAGTAAGCACTTTTAGGATACTTTATGATTTTAGAATATGCAAGTATGAATGATGTTTTATGATGAAAAGTACTTTAGGATATGTAACTATGAACGATATTTTTTTTTAATCTCCTTTTATGAACCAAATACCTTAGAGTGATATAGGGGTAGAGAAAAAAACTAATATTGGCCATACTTGTCTTTGGTGAAGAAAAGCATGGCTAGAAGACGGAGTAACCGACTTAACGAGACAACTCCATCGCCTGACCTGATGCAATTGGTAACCCAGCTCCATCGTCAAGTTAGTGAGCAGCAGCAAACCATTAATACCTTGATGAATCAGCAAGAAAATTCCACTACTCCACCAGTGAACCAAACCGCCATACCCGTTGCGCCCACAGTTACGCAAAACCCTCCGGCAGGCCCGACCACTGTAGCACGTCAAGAGGCTTATCTGATCTAGTGGTTGAGGCTGAAACCGGAAAATTTTTTGGGTGCTGGCGAACCATGGGACGCCCAAGCATGGTTCAAGACAGTGGAAAGTACAATGGAGCTGCTGGACTAGCTGGAGCATGAGAAGATCAAGTGTGCATCATTCTGCCTTTCTGGAGATGCCAGAATGTGGTGGGAAAGGGTCAAGGCCAAAAGATAGGTGAACCAGATGACGTGGTCGGACTTCGAGTCGGAGTTCTTCGAGGAATTCTTCAACATGCGTGTCACAACCAAACATTAGGACGAGTTTACGGAATTTCGATAGGGTGACCTTTCGGTCAATGAAGCTGTAAAGAAATTTAATCGACTGGCTCGTCTATGCCCCGAGCTGGTTCGCACCGAGAAAGAAAGGGTCCAACTTATGCTGAAAATGTTGCGGCCCGAAATAGCCCTGAACGTGGCCGGCGGAGTTAACAGACCGCAGACCGCCGAGGAGCTGTTTAGTAGCGCCCTACTCACTAAGCACTATCTAAACAATATCAATCAACAAAAGAAGGCACTAAATGAAAGAGGGCAAAAACCCCAGGGCGCCAATAACAACTGGAAGGGAGACCAGAGTGGTAAACGGAAGCCATGGAACAACCCTCAAGGAGGCCCAGCAAATAAACAGGCCAAGCCTATCCTGTGAGCGACATGCGGAAAAAGGCACCCCGGGGAATGCCGAAGAGGTACGAATCGGTGCTTCACCTGTGGAGTGGAAGGGCATATGGCGGCTTACTGTCCTACCAAGAGCCAGGCACCTTCCCAACAACTCGTCCAGTACCAAGGTGCCCCAGCGAAACTACACTATATGCAAGCTGAGCTGGAAGGTACCCCGATGCTGGAGGCCCAACCGACTATGATGAATGCCAGGGTTTTCTCGGTTACCAAGGAGGACGCTGCGGAAGCTTCTACGGTTGTCACAGGTCAGATACTTATTTTCAGTCAATACGCTACTGCATTATTTGATACTGGGGCGATGCACTCGTTCATTTCTGTGTTGTATACCAAGAAGATAGATATGCTTCCGCAAGTGTTAGATTGCAAGTTCTTAACAACCCTGCCTTCGGGAGAAATAATGACATCCACTCACGTGCTGCGTGCGGTGCCGGTCGGAATCGCAGGAAGGGAACTCTACTGCGATCTGATAGTACTCGACATGCAAGATTACGATGTTATAATGGGAATGGATTTTCTGGGTAAATACGGTGCTTCTATTGAGTGCCGTCAGCGAAAGGTGGTCTTTCGACCTGAGGCAGGTTCTATGTTTGAATTCGTTGGAGAGCCAAAGAAAAGAACCAGGAAATGCTTATCAACTCTCCAAGCTCAGAAGATGTTGGACAAAGGATGTACTGGATTTCTAGCATATGTGGTTGATGCCAGTCAAATGAAGAACCAGAAGATGGAAGATGTCAGGGTTGTATGCGATTACCCAGAGGTATTCCCAGATGAATTACCAGGGTTATCTCCTGATAGAGAAGTGGAATTCGAGATCGAATTGGTTCCTGGTACTAACCCGATCTCCAAGGCACCTTACCGTATGGCGCCGGTTGAATTAAAGGAGCTTCAAGAACAGCTACAGGAGTTGCTGGATAAGGGATTTATTCGCCCTAGTCATTCCCTGTGGGGAGCTCCGGTACTGTTTGTGAAGAAGAAGGATGGATCTATGCGAATGTGTATAGATTATCGAGCGTTGAACAACGTAATGATCAAGAACAGGTATCCCCTTCCGAGGATAGATGACCTGTTTGACCAATTAAAGGGAGCCACTGTTTTCTCGAAAATTGATCTGAGGTCTGGTTATCATCAAGTTAGAGTAAAACAGGAGGATATTCCGAAGACGGCTTTCCGAACAAGGTACGGGCACTTTGAGTTCGTTGTTATGCCCTTCGGCATGACAAATGCTCCTGCTATGTTTATGGACCTTATGAATCGGGTATTCTTGTCTTTCCTTGACAAATTTGTGATCGTCTTCATCGACGATATCCTTATTTATTCGAGGACCGAAGAAGAGCATGTCGAGCACCTGAGGATAGTCTTACAGATTCTTCGGGAAAAATAACTGTACGCAAAATTCTCCAAATGTGAGTTCTGGCTCGACCAAGTAGGCTTTTTGGGCCATATCATTTCCAAAGATGGGGTTATGGTAGATCCAACAAAGATTGAAGCTGTGAATAACTAGAACCGGCCAAAGAACGCCAGCGAAATCAGAAGTTTCCTTGGGCTGGCAGGCTATTATCGAAAATTTATAGAGGACTTCTCGAGGATTGCAGCCCCTTTAACGGCTCTCACCCGGAAGGATAAGAAGTATTAATGGACGGAAAACTGTGAAAGGAGTTTCTTAGAACTAAAAAGGAGACTTACAAGCACTCCAATCCTTACCCTTCCAGAATGTAATCAAAGCTTCGACATGTATAGCGATGCCTCCAAACTGGGACTTGGAGCTATACTTATGCAGAATGGAAAGGTTATTGCCTACGCCTCTAGGCAACTCAAGGAACATGAACAGAATTACCCCACTCATGATCTGGAACTGGCCGCGGTGGTCTTCGCTCTTAAGAGGCATTATCTGTATGAAGCGCAGTGTAGGATTTATACAGACCACCAGAGTCTGCGATATTTCTTCACTCAGAAAGACCTGAATATGAGACAACGCCGATGGCTTGAGTTGGTGAAGGACTACGACTGCGAGATCTTCTACCATCCAGGGAAGGCAAACAAAGTGGCCGATGCACTCAGCCGGAAGTCAAGTGCCACCTTGATGTCCATATCTATATTACCCCGACCACTCGAAAGAGAAATTATGAATTTTGGAGTCGAGGTCATCTCCGGACGGCTTTCCACCATGACGATATCACCCACGCTGTTTGAGGACATATTGGAAAAACAAAATGGTGATCTGAGTCTTCGAAGAATCAAACAGGAGATTCTAGAATGAAAGGGCGATGGTTTTCGAATCGCCGACGGGGGAGTACTCTATCTTGGGGATCGTCTATGTATTCCTAATGATCCGGAGCTTCGAAGGGAAATACTGGCAGAAGCTCACGGAACCCCTTATTCGATGCATCCAGGATCCACCAAAATGTATCAAGATCTGAAGGAGAAGTTTTGGTGGTCCGGTATGAAGAGGGATGTGGCTCAGCATGTTAGTATTTGCATGACTTGCCAGCAAGTAAAAGCAGAACACCAGCGACCCGGAGGAGTTCTGCAGCCACTCGCGATTCCGGAGTGGAAGTGGGAAGACATCTCTATGGACTTTATTTCAGGACTTCCCAGGACTACGAATGGATATGATGCGATTTGGGTAATTGTGGACAGGCTGACGAAGTCTGCTCACTTCCTGGCAATCAAGATGACTTATTCAATTGAGCAACTGGCTCAATTATATGTTAAGGAGATAATCAGACTTCATGGAGTTCCCAAGACCATCATCTCAGATAGGGATGGTCGCTTTACTTCGCATTTTTGGGAGTGTGTTCAGAAGTCTCTCGGCACTAAATTAAGATTTAGCACCGCCATTCACCCTCAGACCGACGGGCAAACCGAACGAGTGAATCAAGTACTAGAGGACATGTTACGGGCTTGTGCCTTGGATTTCAAAGGGAGCTGGAGTCGATATCTATGTTTAGCGGAATTCGCTTACAACAATAGCTACCAAGTTACTATCGGAATGGCACCTTATGATGCTTTGTACGGGAGGAGATGTAGGTCTCCGATCTGTTGGTACGAAGGTGGTGAAAAGAAGGAAATGGGGCTCACAACGGATGTCATCGACAGCACCACCCGAGCTATACAGAATATTCGACAATGGATAGAAGCTGCTCAGAGCAGGCAGAAGAGTTATGCAGATGTCCGACGTAGGCCACTGGAATTTAATGTTGGAGATTTGGTGTTCCTCAAAGTGGCTCCTATGAAAGGGGTGACAAGATTTGGGAGGAAAGGAAAACTAAGTCCGCGTTATGTGGGGTCGTACCTGATTCTGAAAAGAGTCGGTAAGGTGGCATATGAGCTAGAGCTGCCTCCAGAGATGTCGGCTATCCATAATGTGTTCCACGTGTCAATCCTTAAAAAGTGTATCCCAAATATGGATCAAGTGATCGAGCCATAGACAGTACAAGTTCAAGAGGACTTAAGTTATGAAAGCAGACCGATCTAGATCTTGGATCGGGAAGTCAAGAAGCTGAGGAGTAAGGAGGTACCCTTAGTCAAGGTCTTATGGCAAAGCCAACGGTGTGACGACCCGCCTTCTCTAACATTCTCCCTTAAGGCGGGCGCCACATTTACTGGACCTTAACTTTACCCTTATTCTTAGCCTTAGATTATTACTACTTGACTTCCTTTAACTTGCTATGATTTTTTTTTCTTCCTTCTCTCTTTTTTTTTTCAAAAAAAACAAAACAACTTTAATTTTATTAGCTTGGCTAGGAATTGACCCCTAGACCTCTTAGTTGTAACACTAAAGCACGAACCAGCTGCTCTATACAACTTCTTTTTAATGGTACCAGTCGACTGCTATATAGCCAGTCGACTGGTATCGGCCACAGCAAGTTTCTGGGCGCAGCACCAGTCGACTGGCCTCGTGGCAGTCACCTGGTGCGTCGAACAGAAGCTACTGTTCGATAGGGCAGTCGACTGATTCTGAACCAGTCGACTGGCACGCCTGAAAACCTGCATTTCAGACCTGAAAACTTGTTTCAAAAGTCCACAATTCACATAATTCCAATGTATACAAAGACATAACTCCGTTTCTATACTCTATACTAGTTTTATAAACATTTTAGCAACTCAAAACGAATTCGATAACTTGAAATTAGAATCCTTGCGAGATTTAACAAAACTATAAAATGTAAGCAAAACACTCTAGAGTTTGTACCAAACTTAACCCCTATGCGTAGTTTAAACAAAGTCCTTCATTCTACCACTTCAAAATACCAAAACACATGTTCTACAAGACTTAGCCCAAAGATCTCTTCCACGGTTCCACCGCCACTGAACATCAATGCAAGTCCCTTCGCCTCCTTAACTTATGCTTTTTCTTTACCTTTGTCTGCAATAGAAGGAAATGCAACTAATAAGCAAAATGCTTAGTAAGTAAATCCTAACTCACAAATCCAACGATAAGGGATAAACATGCTCTTTTCAAATAATGCTTGCTTAAAAACACATACACTTTGAAATACTTACACATGAAAACTTTCATATACTTATCATGCTCAATCATACCTGAAAACATTTACTAGCACTAAAACATTGGCAAATCTAACATGCTCATAATTTCTTTTGAAACTTACTAATGATACATTTCCATACTTTAAAACACAACATCTTTGCTCTTTCCCTTTAACATGCTTATAACATAACCATGTTATCATACATAACAAAACATACACTTAAGGGAATTGAAACACTTACATATACTCATATACTTCAAAATAATAATCAACTTTCTCAGGCCTTGACAATGTACCTGGTATCAGTGTACCAATGCGCGCATCCCTAATAGGTTTCGGGGTAGCTAGCCACCGCACCCTATTAGAGCTTCTTTCTAACTTTCTGTGGGCCTCTCTTTTGCCCGGTACATGTCCTTTTTCAAAAGTAAAATACTTTCTTACTCATAATGCTTGTATTTATCAAGCTAACTTCCTTTTTCATAAACTTTGCACTATAAACCTTTACCTTTTCTTACTTGAAACTTTCATCGAGCACCTTGCGTGCCCTTAACCCCAAAACTCATTTTTGGGACTTTCTTACTCATAATGCTTGTATTTATCAAGCTAACTTTCTTTTTCATAAATTTTGCACTATAAACCATTACCTTTTCTTACTTGGAACTTTCATCGAGCACCTTGCGTGCCCTTAATCCCAAAACTCCTTTTTGGGACTTTTCAAGAACTTACTCTTGTCATACTTAGGTCACATACATAAAAACATACTCCAATTCATATTCTATGATAAAACATGTATTCTTTATGAACTTAAAACACACAAATAAGAAAACCATAATCTTAAAGCATGCATTTAGATCACAAACATGGTTCCACAACGAGAAATACATGGCGAAACAACTTCTATTGCAGGTGAGTGATTTACTTACCCTTTTCTTGAAGAAAACTCACTAAGTATCTCGAAATTCCTAGTGTAGGGCTCTTTTCCTCTTCCTTTGCAAGAAATCTCCACTCCTTAGCCCTAGGGAAGAAGCCCTAGGCTCTCCACTCAAGAGGAGGAAGAAGGAGGAAGAAAACCCCTTGTTTTCTCCCTGTTTTCGCAGCTCCCAACCCCTGCTCGCGCGGCCTCCCGAAACCTTAAAAGGGGTCTTAACACAACTTAAGTGGGAGTTTCAATACCTCTTAATGAAACGGGCTAACTACCCTATAACATTATTTCTCTCCACCTTTTTCTGTGCTTGATACCCTAGCCCGTCTGGTCAGCTGCGCGCCCTTAGTGGCTTGCTCCTCCTATGGTCGTGAGTTCGAACCCCTGCTGCCCTTTACAATTTTTTTTTCTAATTTCATTCCGAAAAAATGCTATAATATTCCGAAAAATGCTAGAAAAATTCCTAAAAATTCCTAATAATACCAGGAAATTATTAGGTGTTACAATCCTCCCTACCTTATAAAAAGTTCGTCCTCGAACTTAGAACAGCTCTGGATACTTTTGCCTCATGTTATCTTCTGATTCCCAAGTTGCCTCTTCATACTTCTGATTCAGCCATAAGACTTTCACTAATGGTACCACTTTGTTTCTCAGCTTCTTATCTGCTCGATCTATTATCTGAATAGGTCGACTTTCATAACTGAGATCTTCTTGCACTTGTACCATCTGTGGCTCAATCACTTGGTTGGCATCTGGGATATGCTTCTTTAGCATTGAGACATGGAACACATTGTGTATTGCTGACATCTCTGAGGGTAGCTCCAACTCATAAGCTACTTTGCCAACTCTTTTCGTCACTGGATAGGGTCCTACGTATCGAGGACTTAGCTTGCCTTTCTTGCCAAATCTCATCACACCCTTCATAGGAGCTACTTTGAGGAAAAATGTATCCCCAACTTCAAACTCTAACGGCCTACGACGTACATCGGCATAACTCTTCTGCCTACTCTGAGTAGTCTCTATCCTCTGGCGGATGCTCTTTATAGCTTCTATGGTATCATCTATGAGATCAGTCTGTGACCCCATTTCTTTCTTCTCACTACCTTCATACCAACAGAGGGGAGATCTACACTTCCTACCATAAAGAGCTTCATAGGGTGCCATACCAATAGTGGCTTGGTAACTGTTGTTGTAGGCAAACTCAGCTAAACATAAATACTTGCACCAACTGCCCTTGAAGTCCAATGCACAAGCTCTGAGCATATCTTCTAGAACCTGATTCACTCTCTCTATCTGTCCATCAGTCTGAGGATGGAAAGCTGTGCTGAATTTCAGTTTGGTGCCTAACGCTGTCTGTACACACTCCCAAAAGTGTGAAGTGAAACGACCATCCCTATCAGAGATAATGGTCTTCGGGACTCCGTGTAGTCGGATCACTTCCTGCACATATAATTGGGCTAACTTTTCAATTGAGTAAGACACTCTGATTGCCAAAAAGTGGGCAGACTTGGTCAATCTGTCTACTATCACCCAAATAGCATCATAGCCATTAGTTGTCCTTGGTAGACCAACTATGAAATTCATGGCTATGTCTTCCCATTTCCACTCTGGAATCTGAATGGGCTGTAGGACACCTCCTGGTCTCTGGTGTTCTGCTTTAACTCTCTGACATGTCAGGCAGGTGCTGACATACTTAGCTATGTCTCTCTTCATCCCTGACCACCAAAATCTTCCTTTCAAATCCTGGTACATCTTAGTGGAACCAGGATGCATTGAGTAGGGAGTTCCATGGGCTTCTTCAAGAATCTTCTTTCTCAGCTCTTCATGATTGGGGACACATAAACGGTCACCATAGTAGAGTATCCCACTGTCAGATACTCTAAACTCTTTACTCTCTCCTTCTCGCATTTCCTTCTTGATCCTTTGGATATCAGAATCCTCAGCTTGCTCTTCCTGTATCTCTTCAAGTAAAGTTGACTCTAGTGTCAATAGAGCTAGCTGTCCATCAATAATCTCCACTCCATAATCTACTATCTCTTTCTGTAATGGTGGTGCCAATGATGATAAGGACATTAAAGTGGCACAAGTCTTTCTACTCAGTGCATCTGCTACTCTATTTGCCTTACCAGGGTGGTAAAGAATCTCACAGTCATAGTCCTTCACTAACTCGAGCCACCTTCGCTGTCTCATATTGAGGTCTTTCTGAGTGAAGAAATATTTCAGACTCTGGTGATCTGTATAAATCTTACACTGCACTCCATACAAGTAATGCCTCTATATCTTTAGAGCAAAGACTACAGCTGTCAACTCCAGATCATGAGTGGGGTAATTCTTTTCATAGTCCTTGAGTTGCCTGGAAGCATAAGCTATGACTTTGCCTTCTTGCATAAGGACTGCTCCAAGTCCTAGCTTTGATGCATCACTGTATATATCAAAGCTCTTATCACCTTCGGGTACTGTAAGAATAGGAGCGCTGGTCAGTCTCTTCTTCAACTCAAGGAAGCTCTGCTCACAGTCCTCAGTCCACTCATACTTCTTATTCTTTCTGGTAAGGGTTGTAAGTGGAGAAGCTATCTTTGAAAAGTCCTCCACAAACCTTCTGTAGTACCCTGCCAAACCCAGAAAACTTCTGATCTCACTAGCATTCTTTGGTTGACTCCAGTTACTAACTGCTTCAATCTTGGCTGGGTCTACCATAATACCTTCCTTGGAAATAATGTAGCCTAGGAAGGCCACCTGATCAAGCCAAAACTCACACTTTGAGAATTTGGCGTACAACTCCTTCTGGTGTAAGGTTTGCAACACTATCTTCAGGTGTTCTTCATGTTCTTTCTGAGTCTTTGAATACACTAGGATATCATCAATGAAGACAATGACGAACTTGTCCAGAAAATCCTTGAACACTCTATTCATTAGATCCATAAACGTCACAGGGGCGTTTGTCACTCCAAAGGGCATGACCACAAACTCATAGTGTCCATATCTTGTACTGAAAGCAATCCTTGGCACATCACTCTCCTTCACTCTGAGCTGATGGTAACCCGATCGCAGATCTATCTTGGAGAACACTGTGGCTCCCTTCAGCTGATCAAATAGATCATCTATCCTTGGCAAAGGATATATGTTCTTGATGGTTACCTTATTCAAAGCTCGATAATCTATGCACATTCGCATAGATCCATCTTTCTTCCTGACAAACAGAACAGGAGCTCCCCAAGGTGAATGACTAGGGCGGATGAAACCCTTGTCGAGCAGCTTTTGCAATTGTTCTTGCAATTCTTTCAGTTCTGCTGGCGCCATGCGATAAGGTGCCTTCGAAATTGGGTTGGTTCCTGGGGCCAACTCAATTTCAAACTCAATTTCCCGATTGGGAGGGAGTCCTGGTAACTCTTCAGGAAACACTTCAGGATAGTCACAGACTACCCTCACTTCTTCTCTCTTCAATCCTTCTCCTCGACTTGCATCCACTATATGAGCTAGAAAACCAGAGCACCCCTTCTCTAACATTCTCTGAGCTTGCAAGGTAGATAGGAACCTCTTTGTCTTTCTCCTTGGGTCTCCAATGAACTCAAATGAAGGTTCTGCTTCTGGTGTGAACTTGACTTTTCTCTTGCAGCAGTCTATAGAAGCATTGTACTTGCTCAAGAAGTCCATCCCTAAACTGACATCGTAATCCTTCATCTCCAGGACTACCAAGTCACTATAGAGCTCTCGGTTGGAAATCCAGATTGGTACTGCCCTTAGCCTCTGAGTAGATGCCATTACTTCCCCCGACGGTAAAGTTGTTAAGAACTTCATCGTTCAATATTTCTGGTGGCCTTTATACTGTTTAAGTAGTGCTCGGTGATCAAAGCACTACTTATCAGTTCTTCGGAGGTTTGCGGCCTCTTAACACCGCTAGCCCCATTTAACGCTATCTCAGGCCTTAACATCTTGAGCATTAGCCTGACTATCTCTTTTTCTGTGCTAACTAGCTCTGGGCACAGACGAGCTAACCGATTAAACTTCTTGACTGCTTCATCCACAGATAGTTCTCCAAGTCTGAACTCCGTGAATTCATCATAACGCTTGTTGGTTACTCGCATGTAAAAATATTCTTCGAAGAACTCAGTCTCGAAGTCGGCCCATGTCATCTGGCTGACATTTCTCTTGGTCTTGACTCTCTCCTACTATATTCTAGCATCTCCCGTAAGGTAGAAAGATGCACACTTTATCTTCTCTACCTCATGCCAGTCCAGTAGTCCTACTATTCTTTCCAACGTTTTGAACCATGCTTAAGTATCCCATGGTTTACTTGTGCCTGGGAAATTCCCTGGCTTCAGTTTCTTCTACTGAATGAGGTATGCTTCTTGCCTTACTCTCCCCCCCCCTTGCCGGGACTACTGATGTAACCGACAGGTCCTCGGTCACAACTGGTGCCACTACATTCGCCACCGGCAGGGTAATAGGAGCGGCCTGCTGGTTAGCCATCATGATGGCAATAAGTTTTCCGTTGCTCTGCTACTTGCCTTTGCAACCGAGCCACCACCTCTAAGAGATTTGGTGGTGGTACTGACTCTGTTACCTCTTGCCCTCTAGGAACTTGCTCCTCGTTTTGGGCCTTTCTAGGGCGTCCTCAAATGTATAACTTAACACTTAACGGTAATGTTCTCAAACTTGCTTTAGGATACAACAATACCTTGGTCTTGTTTCTTATCTCATTTCTTAGTCCTATAGCTCGTTCTTGGGCTTAGTAAGACCTTGGTCTTACTCAGAACTTCTATCGGACACCTTACATGCCGAAATCCTCCAAACCTTGTGTTTGGGCAAATCAAGACCTTGGTCTTGCTATACTAAGATCACAACATGAAGGGCGTCCTCTTGGTATTCTCCTACTCTATATCATAAAGAGGGTAATGACATTACATATCATCATACTCAACTAGCATATGATATATCACCATACTATCATCATACTCATATCATCATATGTCATAGCATATGTCATATCTTCATACTACCATCATACTCTTATAGCATATGTTATATCATGCCATCTTACTCATATAGCATATACTGATCATGCACATAATAGCATATAATAATGCTAACATACTTCCTTACTAACTTACTTCATTATCTCCATGCACATATTAGCATGCAATAATACTAACATACTTTCTTATCATCATGCACTTACTAATACTAGCAGTCAATAATGAAAGGCATACAAAACTATAACATATGAACTTCTTCATCATGCACTTACTGATACTAGCAGTCAAAAATGAAAAGCATGCAAAACTATAACATATGAACTTCTTACTTGGCAGGCGGCAGGATTGATGCTTGATGTCAGTGTGGCGGAAGGGTGGAACCTTTTGCTCTGATACCACTCTGTGACGACCCACCTTCTCTAACATTCTCCCTTAAGGCGGGCGCCACATTTACTGGACCTTAACTTTACCCTTATTCTTAGCCTTAGATTATAACTACTTGACTTCCTTTAACTTGCTATGAATTTTTTTTCTTCCTTCTCTCTTTTTTTTTTTCAAAAAAAACAAAACAACTTTAATTTTATTAGCTTGGCCAGGAATTGACCCCTAGACCTCTTAGTTGTAACACTAAAGCACTAACCAGCTGCTCTACACAACTTCTATTTAATGGTACCAGTCGACTGCTATATAGCCAGTCGACTGGTATCGGCCACAGCAAGTTTCTGGGCGCAGCACCAGTCGACTGGCCTCGTGGCAGTCACCTGGTGCGTCGAACAGAAGCTACTGTTCGATAGGGCAGTCGACTGGTTCTGAACCAGTCGACTGGCACGCCTGAAAACCTGCATTCAGAATATTGGAGGTTATATATATACATATATATGACTTGTGATGTTCGGGAGGATACTATTGACTTGTGGATAATTGGGTGATACTTATAGATTTTTCATTTTACGTTTAAGGATCGGAGTATAGACTTAACACCAGTGATCTTAGGATTGACTGAATGGTTGTTCGATTGTATCTAGTTATTGGATGATAACCTTTGGATTGATATCTCCAGTGCTTCGTAACAGTGTAACCTTATGGTATTAGCCGAAGTGATTACTCATGATGAGTACAGACATGTTTAGCGGTTAATGTGTGTCGTATGAGGAATGATGAAATTTGGGGACCAAATTTTTATTATTGGGGGAGAATGTAAAATACGGTAATTCGAAAATCCGGACCAGAAAATTTATTGGGATTTTTCTGAATAGAGTCTAGGGTTTCCGGTCCAACGGGAGGAGCCCAAGGGGTTTTATAGTAAAAACTTAAACTTATCAAGGGTTTACAGGTGAACTCTTAAATTATGAAAGGGTAAGTAATCTAACCCTAGAGATTTATGGAGGTGGATTAAAATATAGTGGAGGGTTAAATAGTTAAAAACCTTTACCCTAATGGTAGAGTTGAATTTCAGAATGTTGAGGGACCTTTTTGCAAAAGATCCACCTTTTTATAACTTGGCTTCTCCCTTTTGCTTCTCGCGTGCCCTAGCCACATAGACACTCGACGCCTGCCCAAGCTGCAGCCGACCTCTTCTTCCGTTTTCCTTCGCTCGCGTACCCTAGCTGCAGCCAAACGCCGACGTTCTTCTCCCTTTCCTCCTCTCAATCGAGCCTTCGTCTCCCTTCATCTCGAGCGGCATCGGCGGCGAGACCTAGGCTCGGGCGATCGGAGCTCTGGGTAGATCTTCCCCTACAATCCTGGAGTTGCGCCGGTGGCAGGGTTCTCTGGGAGCGACAATCCTCGCAACGACATCATTGTTGGCTATGGGATCTTGCCGGTGACCACAACTATTGGGGTTCCAGGGAGCTAGGGATTTCATTCCACACGACATAGGATCAAGGTAAGAAATCTTTGTTGTGTGAGGTATGTTAGGTTCGATTCTAAGTCTCTCTGGATTTGGATCTGCGTTTCAAATGGGAATCTGAGGGATTGAGCACTGATCGGTTTTTGGGATAAGATCTTGAAGTTTGATTTCTTTCCTAATCTATGTTAGAATTAATCATAATAGATTAAGATCTGTAAATTTAGTTCTTGGTGTAATTTCAGTTTTGGAATGCTAGCTTGGATTATTGTTGGATATCACAGGTTGAATCATAGCTTTGGATAGGAAATTGATTGTGGTTCAGATTTGGGTGGGATTGCTCTGTCTAAAATTGGAATTCAATTCTGTACATGCTCTGTGTTTGGATGGTTACGTTTTAGATCTTGGGTTCTTGTTGTTCTGGGGTAAGCTTTGATTGTTGTTTTCCTTCTTGTCCATGAGTAAATTCCTGTGTTCTTGTTGCTGGGAGCACTGTTCTGTGCCATGGGGGATATAATTCCAATCATAGTTCATTTCGGATTTGTGGCTTACAGATATATTGGATTTGCTCAGTTTTAGATCTGTTCGGATTTAAATTTTCAATAGCAATTCAGTTTGTGCATGCTGTTAGTGTTGCTTTGTTATGGATGAGCATGTGCTGTGGGTGTGTGATTTGGTTCCTTGACTTAGTGATGATTTATTACTCGATTTCTTCATGGGTTCTCTGTGGATTTATAGTTGGATGAGTTGAGGTGATTTTTGATCAGCGGAGTATTTTCGATGATGTTAGATTGTTGATGAGGGTTTTATTGGATGAAGGTTGGGTTTAAGTAAGATTTAACTTAATTAGCATTAACCTAATTAACTTCCAATAGTTAAGTTTAAAAATTGGAAGTTAATCATTATGATTAGGATGATCCTAGTTAGGTTGTGTTATACTTAGTTATTTGGCATTCGTATAAGTAGCTAAGTTATATTTTTGACACAGGATACTTATTTGGTTTCGGACTCCTGGACGGGGGTTCTCTTCTACTGACACGGACTTCGCAATTGGAGGCGGGTACCCTTTGACTTATCTTTTAGATATTGTCATATTGCTATGCATGGTTGGTTATAGATAACAGTAAGATTATACGCTAGCCTTGTTTATTATGCATGTCCTGGATACTTGTTAGTTATCCCTGAGTTATTATGCATGTCCTGGATACTTGTTAGTTATCCCTGAGTTATTATGCTTGTCCTGGATACTTGTTAGTTATCCCTGAGTTATTATGCATGTCCTGGATACTTGTTAGTTATCCCTGAGTTATTATGTCTGCCCTGGATACTTGTTAGTTATCCCTGAGTTATTATGCATGTCCTGGATACTTGTTAGTTATCCCTGAGTTATTATGCCTGCCCTGGATACTTGTTAGTTATCCCTGAGTTATTATGCATGTCCTGGATACTTGTTAGTTATCCCTGAGTTATTATGCATGTCCTGGATACTTGTTAGTTATCCCTGAGTTATTATGCCTGTCCTGGATACTTGTTAGTTATCCCTGAGTTATTATGCTGTTAGTTTCATACAGTCTCAGGTATTGCCATATCTATATGTATGCTTAGATATCGGAATGTATCTCTTGTATTTGACATGAGGGATGTATGTGTGCATATCATACATCATTTTTGCATTGTTGCATGCCGGCGATCAGCGACTCCCTTGTGGTTGAGCCTAATCGTCTTCCGGTACATGATATGCACACACGGCCACTCATGGGTTAGTGGATACCGTAGATGTGTGCATTTGCTCTGTATTGCTCCGTTCGGCCACTATGAGGAGGGTGAGCGCGGGCGTGGTAGCAGCCAGGGGTCCCTTCTCGTACTGAGCCACGAGGAGATGAGAGCGGAGCTCCCCCATTGCTTGGGGTAGGGGGGTGGTCCCCCGCCAGCATCCTGTCCACCCGGTCACTCAGGAGCAGTGATGACAGGGTGTGTACAGTTTGTCACAGCTCTACACACGCGGACGTCGTGGACGATATCCTGACTGGGACTAGGGGGTGACACATGTCATTGCACCATGTGCATACTTTGCATCGTGCATTGTTTGCTGCACTTGATTCTTGCACTTGTTTGACATGCATATTCTGGAGACTTGTTATTTGAGATTATATGACTAATGATATTTTCCATGGTACTCATTGTCCTCTTTTCAGGTTAGCTAGATTCTGGTATGTATCTACCTCAGTATTTTCAGTACTAGTTTTTCTATATTGTTGATATGAGACTGTATTAACGTAGATGCTTATTGTTATTATAACATACTATGCATATCTGCTGGGTATTCATTGAGTTATGGACTCACCCCGTTGCCATATATTTTTATTTCAGGTTGAGATATTTGGAGTCGCCAGAAGAGCCCAGCAGCCAGTCCCTACCCATCGCGACGAGATAGTTTCGTTTTGTACTTAGTAGTGTCTATTTGTTTATTTACTTATTGGACTTGTATATGTCTTGGGAGTGTTGTCGTGTGCCCTAAGGGGTTTTTGTATTGGTTGTTTCATCGTAAGTCGGACCGGTCCGCAGTCAGGTATGATTTACCTTGTGTTATGGTTTTCTTAGTGTCTATATATATATTTTGAGGCCTGAGGCCAATATATACTGCGTGGTGATGTTATATAGGTTATGTGTATGTGTAAATTGTCCGCCGGACAGGGGAGATGCTGTCCGATTTTCTATTGGATCAGCGGCTCCTGGGTCTCGGGGCGTGACAATTTATTTTGGTATCAGAGCGTAGGTTTCGATGCCTACGTGTTTTCGGATTTTTCGGTGTTTATCTGATACCAATTTATTTTGGTATCAGAGTTCAGGTTGCGAGATACCTCAGGTATTTGCGGATTTTTCGGTGTTTCTCTGATACCAATTTATTTTGGTATCAGAGCCCAGGTTGTCGGATACCTTGAGGGCTTGTGGATTAGGGGTGTCTGTCCGATACCAATTTATTTTTGTTGGAAATTCTAGGCCGCAAAAACCGCTTTTTGCGTTGCGGAAACCCCAGAATCTCGGCCACGGATCCGTGCGAACTTATAAAACAAATACGAGTACGAGTTTAATATCTAGATCTACACTAGATCTACGTGATAAGGTCATTACCCTTGACGCGTAGCCCTTCGCTTTCCCGCTTGTCCAAGAGGCCGCCGGATCTCGTAGAGTATCAAAGTAGACACTCCTCTATATGTATCCACGCGAACAAAAGAAGATAGATCGAAACCTTGGTGTGCTAGCACCCCTATGGGTTTCGGCCAAGAGAGGGAGAGGAAGAAGAAAAATCCGGGAGGAGAAGAAGAGCCACCAAAAAGAAACAAAACCCACCTTTTGTTCACCTTGGGTGGCCGGCCACTTAATGGCCATTAATGGCCATTAGGTGGCCGGCCATAATGGCCATTAAGTGCCATTAGGTGGCCTTCCAAATCCCCTATCAATTTGAATTCGAAATTCAAATGGGGGGGAAAACCAAGTCAAGTCTAACTTGAATTGGAACCAAGTCAAATCAAACTTGATTTGGATTTAGGTCAAGTCAAACTTGCCTTTTATGGACTTTCCATATTTAGCCAAGTCAAACTTGACTTCATTTCTTCTCCATGTTGAGTCTAACTCGAAGTGGAACCAAGTCAAGTCAAACTTGATTTGGATTTAGGTCAAGTCAAACTTGCCTTTTATGGACTTTCCATATTTAGCCAAGTCAAACTTGACTTCATTTCTTCTCCCATGTTGAGTCTAACTCGAAGTGGAACCAAGTCAAGTCAAACTTGATTTGGATTTAGGTCAAGTCAAACTTGCCTTTTATGGACTTTCCATATTTAGCCAAGTCAAACTTGACTTCATTTCTTCTCCCATGTTGAGTCTAACTCGAAGTGGAACCAAGTCAAGTCAAACTTGATTTGGATTTAGGTCAAGTCAAACTTGCCTTTTATGGACTTTCCATATTTAGCCAAGTCAAACTTGACTTCATTTCTTCTCCCATGTTGAGTCTAACTCGAAGTGGAACCAAGTCAAGTCAAACTTGATTTGGATTTAGGTCAAGTCAAACTTGCCTTTTATGGACTTTCCATATTTAGCCAAGTCAAACTTGACTTCATTTCTTCTCCCATGCTGAGTCTAACTCGAAGTGGAACCAAGTCAAGTCAAACTTGATTTGGATTTAGGTCAAGTCAAACTTGCCTTTTATGGACTTTCCATATTTAGCCAAGTCAAACTTGACTTCAATTTTTCTCCATCTATTTATTCTTTGCGTGTGACCCTATAGGTTCTTGTAACGTTGGCAATGCTTCTAACCTCTTAGAAACATAAGCAATGAGCGGTATCTAGCAACACATCATTGCTACCCAAGTTACAAGAATGTTGAGATCCAACATCACCTTGTGACTAATAATTGTGACTCTCACAATATATGATAATGTCCCTCTATCCATTTGATATCTAGATCGACTCAATTGAGGCATAGACCGTGTCATCCTCGAGTCAATCTATATCTTGAACTCCAAGTAGACTCACACTAATCAAATGAGTTCAATATCTCATATTGACTCACTTGGGCATGGCCATGCACTTTGTGGTCTAACTCTATCAAGAATACGATATCGCTCCCGTCATATAGGAGGGATAGATCCCATCTACATCACTCACATCCCTCTCCATAATTTGTTACATACCCAGTAATCGCCTTTATAGTCCACCCATTTACGGGTGACGTTTGACGAAGCCAAAGTACGTAACTCCTTATGTAGGAATCCATGGTGACTTCAGGTCCAAGGACTAATAGTCATACTAATAGCCACATGAGAAAGTATATGACACTCATATAACGATCCATGATACTTTCTCATGGCGGGTCATTCAGTATACATTCTCCAATGCATACCCATGTGTCAACTTGATATCTCTATATCCATGACTTTTGAGATCAAGTCATCATGTTGACCTACATGCTAGTCTCTACGTATTAACATTGTCCCTGAATGTTAATACTCGACTAGGAATAATTTAGAGTAGTGTTCTCCATATCATCTCACTATCGATTCAACCAATCGATTGATATAGATAAGAACTTTCTACTCAAGGACATTATTATACTTAGCTAATTGGCACAAATACACGTAAGTATAATAACCATAAAACATGCCTTTATTTATACATAGGAATATGATACAAATTAGTCCATACAATCATTACATGATCGGCTCTAGGGCTCTCACCAACAATTTTGGTATAAGAGTGTAGGTTTGTGATGCCTACTTGTTTTACGGTCTTGTCAGATTTGTTCGGAGAATTTTTCTCGATGTGGTTGTTTGGGACTTGGCGCGATGGGACTTCTTCAGGCGACAGGTATTTCTCCTGATCTTTTGGATCCCTTATCCTATTTAGGTATTGGTTAGAAATTCTCACATGTTATTGGATCATGTTACTATACCTGTATATTTAGGTATGATTTAGAAATTCTCACATGTTATTGGATCATGTTACTATACCTGTATATCTAGGTATGATTTAGAAATTATCTCGTGTTATCGGATCATGCTACCATTCCTGTATATTTAGGTATGGTTAGTAGTTCTCACATGTTACTGGATCATGTTACTACACCTGTATATTTAGGTATGATTTAGAAATTCTCACATGTTATGGGATCATGTTACTATACCTGTATATCTAGGTATGATTTAGAAATTATCTCGTGTTATCGGATCATGCTACCATTTCTGTATATTTAGGTATGGTTAGAAATTCTTTCATGTCATTGGATCAGGTTGTTATTCCTGTATATTTATGTATAGTTAGAAATTTGCTCATGTTATTGGAACAATTCACAGTAGCTCATGGAGCTACAAGTTTTTCTTATGTTGGGTATATCTGGACAGATAAGCTAGATGTCATGTTTTGAGTACATGATCTGCATTGATGCAATAGGGTAGCAGTAGCTACATATTATTATGATTAGTAGAGGATTGATACAATCTGTTCCTTGGGGACTTTGACCATGGATCACTTGTACTTGGTAGTTGACCTAGAAGGTACATGTTGATAGATGATTTGGGCTAATATAGAAAAGTGTGAAGCTAGTTGCTTAACACTTACGGGTTACCACTTGTACTTGGTTTGAATAACTAAAAAGGTACCTACGGACTTATAATTTGCGTGGAGACAAATCACTTATAAAACTAGACCACCTTTGGTTAGATGATATCGAGGATAACCTGTTGGAAAATAAAGGAATTGCTTCATGAGAATATTGAGATACTCCTGAGAGATTGCACGTCTCTATCTCCGTGTTATGGAGTAGGACCTTAGAAGGTTTTGACCGTGGAATAGAGGAATTGGACTGTACTGGTTTACGAGTCGACGGTCGGCGTGACTCGCTAGTGGCTACGCTATTCTATGAGGGATTTTGACTCATAGATTGTGTGTATATGGTTGGATAATCTTGATGGTGCATCGGGATGTACGACCCGCTAGGGTACGAAGGATATGGAGTTAGCTGTATCCTTACCTTCTGGTGAGATTGGACATTAATCAGGAGGTCAAAGATATCCGGTGGTTTTCGGTTATTATACTCTCATCATGGACCTATTAGTTCACGGGATGAGAAGGTTGGTATTACCATGGATTCTCTCGTTGGTGTTGAGAGGTGGATTGAGATTGACGAATCTCTATGATATATTGTATTTTGAAGATTTTATTAGTGGAAATGGACCTACCGGATTTGTAGCTTTTTGATGGATCGTTAAACGGATAAATGATCTTTCGGTGGTTGATTATTTAGGAAGTCTGTTATTGATAGCAGCATATGGTACGACATATTGACACAATTTCTAAATTATATGTTATCTTCTGACAGTCTATTGGAGGTTATATATATACATATATATGACTTGTGATGTTCGGGAGGATACTATTGACTTGTGGATAATTGGGTGATACTTATAGATTTTTCATTTTACGTTTAAGGATCGGAGTATAGACTTAACACCAGTGATCTTAGGATTGACTGAATGGTTGTTCGATTGTATCTAGTTATTGGATGATAACCTTTGGATTGATATCTCCAGTGCTCGTAACAGTGTAACCTTATGGTATTAGCCGAAGTGATTACTCATGATGAGTACAGACATGTTTAGCGGTTAATGTGTGTCGTATGAGGAATGATGAAATTTGGGGACCAAATTTTTATTAGTGGGGGAGAATGTAAAATACGGTAATTCGAAAATCCGGACCAGAAAATTTTTTGGGATTTTTCCGAATAGAGTCTAGGGTTTCCGGTCCAACGGGAGGAGCCCAAGGGGTTTTATAGTAAAAACTTAAACTTATCAAGGGTTTACAGGTGAACTCTTAAATTATGAAAGGGTAAGTAATCTAACCCTAGAGATTTATGGAGGTGGATTAAAATATAGTGGAGGGTTAAATAGTTAAAAACCTTTACCCTAACGGTAGAGTTGAATTTCAGAATGTTGAGGGACCTTTTTGCAAAAGATCCACCTTTTTATAACTTGGCTTCTCCCTTTTGCTTCTCGCGTGCCCTAGCCACATAGACACCCGACGCCTGCCCAAGCTGCAGCCGACCTCTTCTTCCGTTTTCCTTCGCTCGCGTACCCTAGCTGCAGCCAAACGCCGACGTTCTTCTCCCTTTCCTCCTCTCAATCGAGCCTTCGTCTCCCTTCATCTCGAGCGGCATCGGCGGCGAGACCTAGGCTCGGGCGATCGGAGCTCTGGGTAGATCTTCCCCTACAATCCTGGAGTTGCGCCGGTGGCAGGGTTCTCTGGGAGCGACAATCCTCGCAACGACATCATTGTTGGCTATGGGATCTTGCCGGTGACCACAACTATTGGGGTTCCAGGGAGCTAGGGATTTCATTCCACACGACATAGGATCAAGGTAAGAAATCTTTGTTGTGTGAGGTATGTTAGGTTCGATTCTGAGTCTCTCTGGATTTGGATCTGCGTTTCAAATGGGAATCTGAGGGATTGAGCACTGATCGGTTTTTGGGATAAGATCTTGAAGTTTGATTTCATTCCTAATCTATGTTAGAATTAAGCATAATAGATTAAGATCTGTAAATTTAGTTCTTGGTGTAATTTCAGTTTTGGAATGCTAGCTTGGATTATTGTTGGATATCACAAGTTGAATCGTAGCTTTGGATAGGAAATTGATTGTGGTTCAGATTTGGGTGGGATTGCTCTGTCTAAAATTGGAATTCAATTCTGTACATGCTCTGTGTTTGGATGGTTACGTTTTAGATCTTGGGTTCTTGTTGTTCTGGGGTAAGCTTTGATTGTTGTTTTCCTTCTTGTCCATGAGTAAATTCCTGTGTTCTTGTTGCTGGGAGCACTGTTCTGTGCCATGGGGGATATAATTCCAATCATAGTTCATTTCGGATTTGTGGCTTACAGATATATTGGATTTGCTCAGTTTTAGATCTGTTCGGATTTAAATTTTCAATAGCAATTCAGTTTGTGCATGCTGTTAGTGTTGCTTTGTTATGGATGAGCATGTGCTGTGGGTGTGTGATTTGGTTCCTTGACTTAGTGATGATTTATTACTCGATTTCTTCATGGGTTCTCTGTGGATTTATAGTTGGATGAGTTGAGGTGATTTTTGATCAGCGGAGTATTTTCGATGATGTTAGATTGTTGATGAGGGTTTTATTGGATGAAGGTTGGGTTTAAGTAAGATTTAACTTAATTAGCATTAACCTAATTAACTTCCAATAGTTAAGTTTAAAAATTGGAAGTTAATCAATATGATTAGGATGATCCTAGTTAGGTTGTGTTATACTTAGTTATTTGGCATTCGTATAAGTAGCTAAGTTATATTTTTGACATAGGATACTTATTTGGTTTCGGACTCCTGGACGGGGGTTCTCTTCTACTGACACGGACTTCGCAATTGGAGGCGGGTACCCTTTGACTTATCTTTTAGATATTGTCATATTGCTATGCATGGTTGGTTATAGATAGCAGTAAGTTATACGCTAGCCTGTTTATTATGCTGTCTGGATACTTGTTAGTTATCCCTGAGTTATTATGCTGTCCTGGATACTTGTTAGTTATCCCTGAGTTATTATGCCTGTCCTGGATACTTGTTAGTTATCCCTGAGTTATTATGCATGTCCTGGATACTTGTTAGTTATCCCTGAGTTATTCTGCCTGGATACTTGTTAGTTATCCCTGAGTTATTATGCTGTCCTGGATACTTGTTAGTTATCCCTGAGTTATTATGCATGTCCTGGATACTTGTTAGTTATCCTGAGTTATTATGCATGTCTGGATACTGTAGTTATCTATTATTTGCATTGGAACTGTAGTTATCCCTGAGTTATTATGCTGTTAGTTCATACAGTCTCAGGTATTGCCATATCTATATGTATGCTTAGATATCGGAATGTATCTCTTGTATTTGACATGAGGGATGTATGTGTGCATATCATACATCATTCTTGCATTGTTGCATGCCGGCGATCAGCGACTCCCTTGTGGTTGAGCCTATCGTCTTCCGGTACATGATATGCACACACGTCCACTCATGGGTTAGTGGATACCGTAGATGTGGCATTTGCCCTGTATTGCTCCGTTCGGCCACTATTGGAGGGTGAGCCGGGCGTGGTAGCAGCCAGGGGTCCCTTCTCGTACTGACCACGAGGAGATGAGAGCGGAGCTCCCCCATTGCTTGGGGTAGGGGGGTGGTCCCCGCCTGCATCCTGTCCACCGGTCACTCAGGAGCAGTGATGGCAGGGTGTGTACAGTTGTCACAGCTCTACACACCGGCGGACGTCGTGGACGATTCCTGACTGGGATAGGGGGTGACCATGCATTGCACCATGTGCATATTTGCATCGTGCATTGTTTGCTGCACTTGATTCTGCACTTGTTTGACATGCATATTCTGGAGACTTGTTATTTGAGATTATATGTCTATGATATTCCCTGGTACTTATTATCCTCTTTTCAGGTTAGCTGGATTCTGGTATGTATCTTATTCAGTATCTTCAGTATATTTTCATATTGTTGATATGAGACTGTATCAACGTAGATCCTATTGTTATTATAACATACTATGCATATCTGCTGGGTATTCGCTGAGTTTATGGACTCACACCGTTGCCATATATTTTTTTTTCAGGTTGAAATATTGGAGTCGCCAGAAGAGCCCAGCAGCCAGTCCCTACCCATCGCGACGTCATGATTTGCTTTGTACTTGTAGTACATTTGTTTATATTTCTTTTGCGATTTGTATATGTCATGGAGTGTGTCTTGTGCCCTAAGGGGTTTTTGTATTGGTTGATTTGTCGTAAGTCGGACCGGTCCGCAGTCAGGTATGATTTATTTGTTGTTATGGTTTTCTTAGTGTCTATATATATTTTGAGGTCTGAGGCCAATTAAACTGCGTGGTGATGTCATATAGGTTATGTGTATGTGTAAATTGTCCGCCGGACAGGGGAGATGCTGTCCGATTTTCTATTGGATCAGCGGCTCCTGGGTCTCTGGGCGTGACAGCAGGTACCTAAAAGTGAAGACAAAGCAGACAAACAAACAAACAAACAAGGCTGGAAGAGGGCTGCTAGCCGCCCCCATTGAAGGCGCCCTAATGGAGCCAGGCGCCTCATTGAAGCAGGCGCCTGTGTTCATTGAGGTGCCTCAATGGTCCAGGGTGCTCTAGTCACGAGCCTTATCGGCTGCTGCGAGTTCGGCGCGGAGATAAGCTTTGACCAAGCTCTGTGAGGCGCCCCATAGCATCACGGGCGCCCAAGACAAGGCTATAAAAGGGGCTTCGAACCTTCAACTCAGTACACAACTTCCAAGATCATTCTGAGCTTTCTGACTGACGACAAAGCGCTAATGGTGAAGCTCTGTGACCAAGGAAGCTCCGGGAGGAAGTGCGTGACACTTCGGAGTTCCAGATCGGCCGAGTCTTCAACTTTTGTTTGGTTTGAATTTTACAATTCCGTACTTATTTTTCATATCTTTTGATTGTAATTTCTGCACTGTAAGACGAGTTTCTCTGCCTCCGGAAAGTCTGGAAAAGGAGGCCATTAGTGGACGGGCGTTGCCATGCTTAGGCATTGGATGTACTGACCCTGGGGGGTTGGGAACCAAGTAAAAATCCCGCATGCGTTGTGTTGTTTATTCATTCTTTTTGTTTTCCGTTGTGCTACTAACTTTGTGTCCAGAACGAGCCAAAAAGTTTTACGAAATTTTTGAAGGTTTTTACGGTCGATATTCACCCCCCTCTATCGACGGCACCGGTCCAACAACAAGGACTTATTATACAAGTGAAGAGAGAAGAGAATAAGGTCATCCCATGTTCCAGATGAGGTTTGGGATGCATAGAAGAACATTGTAGAAAAATGACAGTAAAATTCATTGACGGTTTAAAAATATAGAAATACTGAGCACGCTGGCTCAAGCATCGGATTTACAAAGCATACAGTTAGATCATGATCTATTGTAAAGCATGCAATAGGCTTGGTAAGTTTACTATAATGTAATGTAATATAAGCATTTTTTAATTATTAATGTATTTTAATTTATAAAAATTGTGTATATAGATAGATACTTTACAAAGACGTCCCATTTGTTGGAAAGGTATTTCGTAATACACACAAAAAATGACACTTTTATCAATATTCGATCAAATGTCATAAACGTAAGTAATAAACTTTATTACCACTCATATTTAACAATGACTAGTTTTATTAATTCTATTAGATAATAATAATATTTTTTTACATATGATGAAATTACTAATCGAGTTGCATAGGTGTCTCAGCCTACTATAAAGATAGAGGAGTTATAAACTTATCAAATGATGTACTAGATTATATGTCTTATAAGATTGTTTGTGGAAGGAAAAAAAACTCTCTCTACGACCTTGGCTCCTAGGCAAAAGTCGCATATGATCATGTAATGGCTTCTAGGATTAGGGGTCATCCTAGTTCTTCATTTACTTGAGTGTAAGTGTTAATACGAGAAAATCAGGTCATAACATTAGAGCTGTCTCGAGTCAGTGAGTAGTCAATTGAAGACCGAGTTAAGACGGCAGTAGAGCGGCAAATTCAACCATTCATATCTCGATGGAGTCTAAATTTTCAAACACCGCATGGTTTTAACTCATAAGAGACTCAAGGCCCGAACGCTCTAATAAATTGCTTATTATAACAACAATTCTTCTGAGATGTGTTGATCTTCAACTTAATTTTTTTATTTATCACTCATAAGATGTGAAAAATAATTTTGTTAATTTTGATATTATATGCAACTCTAATTGTATTACATCTTTTCAGAAATAATATAGATAAAAGGATAGCACTTGAAGAACTTGATTTGATACTATATTCTATCATTAAGGTGTATATTCTTTTAAAGCATGCTAAACTTGTGTTGATTAGTTTTTGCATTTTCTTATATGTATTTTCAACTTTATATTCATATATGAGCAGGATTGTTTCAAAATTGAAAAAGTAATGTAGTTTGAATCATATATTTATTTTTTTAATAACTTATCGTATTATACTTGCTATAGGATGAGATGTGATGATAATAGATGTATTAGTTTTTGATATTTGAGTTGGGATGTAATGGATTTGAATTATATTATTTTTGAACCATGTATGATGTTTTAAATATTACTTTTTTTGTTAAACATTGTTAGTATATAATAAAAAATTATTTATATAAGGGTAAAATTTGTCTATGGTAGAATTAGTTTTTTAAATTTGTTATTACTTGTCTATTTATATCTTCTTTTCCTATATAAACCCTAAGTTTTATGAATATAATTATCTAACCGTCATTTATTTTCTTCTTTCTCTTGTCTCTCTAATAATTTCCTTCTCTTTTCATCATATTTAGATTATATTTGTATTGTTTTTATGATATTAGAGCATGGTCCTGCCAAACCGAAAATTTTGAATTTGAAAGGATTTCAATATCATCGTCGAGATTTGTGATTTTCAATTGTCTGAAGGATTATCATTATGAGGTTTCTTCAGCGTTTTCTATGTCATTATTGGTTTAAAAAAAATCGACCCACTGCATTTGTAGAAGCATTATATTTTCTTATGTTTTAACCGTTAGATTGCCGTGAAACTTTGAGAGAACGTTCTTCGCACCCAGGGCTATATTTTAAATGGTGGAGATCAGATTTTCAGTTCTTTAAATCCACTTGATGACTGAAAAGTATGACTATTGATTTTGTCTTCTCCTTAGAAATCCGATAGTCAATCACAATAATGATTTTTTAAATTTGGAGCATCCAACATGGCAGTAGTAGTTCCTCCTACAGACTCTGGAGGGACTCAATCATCCAATGCCACAATTGCAACTCTTACCAAACAGTTTCAAAAGTTTCTTGCATCTCATCCACATGTCGTGTCTACTTCTTCTCTCAAATATTTGCCCTCTAATGGTACCTCAGGTATACCTTCCACTATTTGGATTCTTGATTTTAGAGCTTTGCATCATATGTCGCTTAATGTCAATTCTTTTATATCTATAAATTCTTCTCCTTCTATGTCGATCATGACCGCAGATGGTTTTTCCATGCTATTAGCTAGTGTTGGCTCTATTTCTACATCTAATTTGTCTTTGATAATGTATATCATATTCCTAATCTTAGTTAGAAGCTTATCTCAATTGGTTAATTATCTGATTCTAGTTTCTCAATTTCTTTTACTTCATCTTCTTGGTATGTGCAGGATCCATGATCTCTAATATAGATTAGGATAGGCCATAGATAGGGGGGATTATGTGTATTAGAACAACTAAAAGTTTCAAATGTTGCAACATCTAATGTTGATTTGTCATTCTTTCAGTTAAACTCTACTTCTTCTGATATTTATTTGTGGCATTCTCGTCTTGGACATATTTCTTCTTCTCGTTTAAAATACTTAGCTTTAAAGGAGATTTAGAAAATTACAAACTTATGATATTTCAGATTGTTGTGGTTGCAAACTGACAAAATTCTCTGCCTTGCCTTTCTATAAAAGTATCTATGTTTCTCTTACACCATTTAAATTAGTTGGTTCTGATGTGTGGGGTCCATCTTCGATTCGTACACCTAGTGGATCTCATAACTATGTTTCCTTTATTGATGATTGTACTCATTACACTTGGGTCAATCTTATGAAACATCATTCTGATTTTCTTGATATCTATCATATGTTTCGTGTCATGGTAAAAACTCAACATAATATTGTTATTAAATATTTTCGATCTAATTTGGGTGGTGAATATACATCTAATCTTTTTTCTAAACTATTTGCCTTAGATGGTACAGTTCATCAACGTTCTTGTACTGATACTCTTGAACAAAACGGTGTTGCTTAAAGAAAATATAGACATTATTGAAGCTGCACATTCTATCCTGTTATCTGCATATACTCCTAGCGAGTTCTAGGGGGAAGTTATTCTTACTACAGTCCATTCTATCAATAGATTTCTATCTTTTATTACATCTAATTTGTCTCCTTTTGAAAAACTATATGGTTATGTTCCTGATTATTCTGTCTTAAGAGTTTTTGGATCCACGTGTTTTGTCCTCCATCCTCATGTTGAACGTAGTAAGCTTAGTTCTCGGTCTGCTCTTTATGTTTTCCTTGGCTATGGCGAGGGTCAAAAAGGATATCAATGTTATGATCCAATTAGCCAAAAATACTATGTCTTACGTAATGATATTTTTCTTGAACACATTCTATTTTATTTCATTCCCTCTAACACTCCTAATCTTAGAAAATTTGATCTCACTCATATTAATCCTTTTTTCACAGACTCTGATGATATGTCGTCTCATATTTCCCTACAATTAGACCACCCTATTATCTCTTTTTCTAATGATGTTATTTGCAGGATTTGACACTCATACATATTCTGGTCATCAGCTTCCCGATGATCCCCCTGCTCCTACTACTTCCAATAATGCTCTTGTGATAGTGGATCCTCCTCCTCGTTACGCTCAACGATCTCGTAAGTTTAGTCAATTGCCTGATTTTGTGTATTCTACTTATTCTAGTTTATTTTCTTCCTTTTTGGCTTCTATTTACTCAATTGTCCGAGCCCTCCTCTCATAGAGAGGTTGCTCTTGAGCCTCTTTGGAAGCAGGTTATGGCGAAAGAACTTTCTGCTTTGTATTAAATAGGTACTTGGGATCTTGTTCCTCTTCCTTTGGGGAAGCGTGTGATTGGTTCTCGATGGGTGTATAAGATTAAAACCAAATTTGATGGGTTAGTTGAGCGGTATAAAGCTCGTTTGGTTGCTAAAGAATTTTCCCAACAATATGGCATGGATTATGAGAAAACCTTTACTTTAATTTCCAAGCTTGTTACTATCCGTACTCTCATTGCAGTTGAATCTGTTTGTCAATGGTCTATTTTTCACATGGATATTAAAAATGCTTTTTTAAATGGATATTATTAAGAAGAAGTTTACATAATGCCTCCACCAGGTGTCACTCACAATCCTGGTAAAGTTTGCAAACTAAAAAAGGCTCTTTATGGCCTTAAACAAACTCCTCGAGTATGGTTTGACAAGTTCTCTATTATTATTGGATCTCTTGGGCTTTCTTCCTAGTCAGCATGTCTCTGCTTTTTTTGTTCGTTGTACTTCGTCAAGTGGCATGTTACTCTCTCTTTAAATTGATGACATGATATTATAGGGGTTGATATAAGTGGAATAGAAGAATTGAAATTGCATTTGACTCAAGAGTTTGAAATAAAAGATTTAGGTCTTTTAAGTTATTTTTTGGGACTTAAAGTAGCTTATTCTAGAGTAAGCTAATCTATTGGGACTTGAAGTAGTTATTGTTGAAGCAATTTATAGTCCATGGTGTTGGATCGAAGAAAACAATAGAGGGGGGGGGGTGAATATCGTTAAAACTTTTTGGACTAAGAAAGAGCAAATACGCAGCGGAAAGAAATAAAATACACAAGAACACAAGTCGATTTTTTACTTGGTTCGGAGTCGCGGTCGGCTCCTACTCCAAGGCCCACGGTCCTTGACCGTTTACTTTAGGCAATTCTATATTCGGAAAGATCTTTACAGATTGAGAGTACAGATATAGAATTTGAAAACTAAATCACAACACTTTCGTAAATTTAAAACCTTACCGATGCTCGAGATGGATCGAATTCCGGAGCAGAGGGTTGTCGTCAGCGCTGAAACCTAGAAATGGAACTTTGCCGGAGCGCAGCGCGAGAGCGAAAGTGTTTGGAGAATTGGAAAGAATGGATTGTGAAGCCTTGGGGTCAAGCCCCTTTTATAGTGCTCATACGGGCGCCTGTGATGTTGGGGGCGCCTAACACGTGCCCTTCGATCCGCCAATCCTTATCCACGGGCTCGGTCAGCGCTTATCCACCTCCACTTGGGCGCCTGAGCTGATGGGGGCGCCCGTGACCTCACGGGTGCCTGATTCGGCTTTGTCCAGAGGCTTCGCAACTATGTTTTGGGTTCTGCCTTCACTCTTGGGCGCCCGTATCCATACGGGCTCCTGAGCCTATTCGGGCGCCTGTGTCCATTCGGGCGCCTGTGTCCATTCGGGCGCCTAGGCCGAGTGAAGTCCCCTACTTGCAGACGACCAGTCCTTCGACCCTGCAACTTAGGTTAGTTCCAAAACATAATGATCATTAGTTACAACCATAGCTGCCTTGGTTTTGACTTCGGGTCTCCCAAATGGAACCCTAGGTCGAACCGACGCCTACTGTTCCCTCGACGGGGAACACGTCCTCACCTACTCCTCTCAGGAGAGTTTACCTTATGCCAACCGGCTCCTCCGGTTGGTCTTTTGCCCAATCCACCTGACCAGGTCTTCGTGCCCAACTTCCGGTCAGGTCTTCTTGCCCAATTTCCGGTCAGGTCTTCGGTGCCCAGCCCCTTGCCAGGACTTCTTGCCCAGTCCTCGACCAGGACTTCTTTGCCCGACTTCCGGTCAGGTCTTCTTTCCCAGTCCTTGACCAGGACTTCTTTGTCCAGCCCTTTCCCAGGACTTCTTGCCTTGTGTACCTAGGACTTCTTCCTACACACTCAGTGAACAAGTTAGATCACAATAACATCTTAACTTCTGAGCCCTTTGCCATTATCAAAACCCAGGTTTGACTTAGGTGCTGCCTACACCAACAATCTCCCCCTTTTTGATTTATGGCAACATGGTTCAAAAAGTTAAGTTAATGAAGCAAGTAAATAAACAAGTACGTAATTTCCTCCCCCTTGAAGAAATTCTCCCCTTGAATTTTTCAAGAATACGTGGGGTTTTTAAAAACATTTCTAAGTCCTTGTCTATCATAAAATGAAAAGATTTTTCAAGTTTTCAGCACTTAGAAAATTTTCAAAAGGGATTTTCAAGTTAGAAAAATTTTCTAAAATATTTTCGAGTTGGGAACTTAGAAAATTTTCCAAACATTTTTTGAGTTAAGTACTTAGAAAATTTTCCAAAATATTTTTGAAGTTAACACTTAGAAAATTTTCAAAACCAATTTTGAAGTTAACACTTAGAAAATTTTCAAAACCATTTTTGAAGTTAACATTAATTTTTGAAAAAGGAGATAAAAGTTTTTGAAAAAAATTTTAATTTAGAAAATTTTAAATTTTAAAACCTTTTCTTTTCTCTCCTTTCCAATCTCTCCCCTTTTGCCATATATAAAAAAAATATAGCAAAAAATTGAGTAAGGAAAGTAAAAATGCTGTATTGAACTAATTCTAAGCATAAACTAGACCAAATCAATTTAAATTCTTCTCTTTCGGGTCCTATCTAACCCAGTTAGCTACTTACTAACTGTTATAAACAGTAGCTTTCGCTAGGGTTAGTCAAGTTAAGTGATCTGATCAAGTTAGATTTTCTAAGCTTGACACTTAACCTGATTACTGTTCAATTGGTATTTATTGCCCCAATTACTGCAGATGCATTGACTTCAAGTATCTTGAATCAAGGCATAGACCTAAGTATCTCAACCCAGTCTAGGTTATCAATCAAAAGTACCCTAAGGTGCTTGTGAGATGCTGACTTCTAGATCTATAGGTGCATGCAGTTCTAGGGTTAGGGCCTAAGCTAAGTCCATTTGCGAAAAAGCCCTAGTTTTGAAGGGGATAAGTTTTTCAAAAACTAAGTTGAAAAATCATTTTAAATTTCAAGATAAAAATAATTTTTCAAATAAATATCAGATAAGCAATAAAACAGTTTTTGAACAGAAACATAAGTAGAGCAGTCCTATTCTACTAAGCATAACCCTAACTGCCTTCTTAGTGAGCTGAACTCAGACTCAGGTAAGGGTTTGGTGAAGATATCAGCTAAGTTTATCTTTGAGTCTACATGCTTAAGGACTATTTCACCACTGGCTACATGATCTCTTATGAACTGATAACCTCTATATGTTTTGTTCTAGAGTGTTGGATTGAGTTCTTAGTTAGATTAATTGAACTTATGTTATCAATGTAGACTTGGGTTTGGGTGTAATCAAGCTGGAAGTCCTTAAGAGTGTGCATCATCCATAAGAGTTGTGCTCCACACTCTCCTAAAGCAACATATTCTGCTTCGGTTATAGATAGAGCTACGCAGTGTTGCTTTCTACTGCACCAACTGACTAGACTATTTCCTAAAAGTTGGCAGCTTCCACTTGTACTTTTTCTATCTAGTTTGCATCCAGCATAGTTAGAATTAGAGTATCTTGACAGGTCAAAAGTTGAGGTCCTTGGATACCAAATCCCTACATTTAGGGTGCCCTTAATGTATCTAAGTATTCTTTTTAAGGCTACTAAGTGTGTTTCCTTAGCACAGGTTTGGTATCTAGCACACATTCCTACAGCGAAAAGGATATCAGGTCTGCTAGCTAGCTGTAAGGTAAAGTAGACTTCCAATCATACTTCGATATAGTTTAAGGTCTACAGGTTTACCTTCAGTGTCACTATCAATTTTTACATTTGTGGTCATAGGGGTACTTATGTTTTTGGAGTTATCCATTTTAAATTTCTTTATTAACTCCTTAGCATATTTGGATTGATAAACATAATTTCTATCCCTAGTTTGCTTAATTTGTAGTCCTAAAAAGAAGTTGAGCTCACCAACTAAGCTCATTTCGAATTCGTTTTCCATTATTTTTACAAATTCTTTTAAGAAGTTTGAGTTGGTGGATGCAAAAATTATGTCGTCAACATAGATTTGGGCAATGAAAATGTCTTTTTCTAAGGTTTTAATAAAAAGAGTTGAGTCAATTTGTCCTTGGTTAAATTCCTTAGAAATGAGGTAAGTTGATAGGCGTTCATACCATGCCCTAGGTACTTGTTTTAGTCCATAAAGTGCCTTGTTAAGCTTGTAAACGTGGTCAGGTTTTTCTAGGTCCTCAAAGTCTGGGGGTTGTCCTACATAGACTTCTTCTTTGATAAACCCATTCAGAAAGGCTGACTTAACATCCATTTGGTAAAGTTTAAATCCTTTATGGGCTGCAAAGGCTAACAACATTCTAATAGACTCAAGTCTGGCTACTAGGGCATAGGTTTCGTCTTAGTCTAACTCTTCGACTTGACTGAACCCTTTAGCTACTAAGCGGGCTTTGTTTCTGACTATTTCCCTTGGTCATTTAGTTTGTTCCTAAATACCCACTTAGTATCTATGATAGATTTGCCCTCAGGTTTAGGTACTAGTTCCCAGACTTGGTTTCTTTCAAATTGGGCTAACTCCTCTTGCATTGCTATGATCCATTCAGGATCAGGTAAGGCTTCCTCTATAGTCTTAGGTTCAATTTTTGAAATCAGTGCGATCTGACTAAGATTTCTATAAGAAGACCTAGTTCTGACTCCTAAGGTTGGATCACCCATAATTTGATCAGTTGGGTGACTGAGTCTGGGTTTCTTGGTTCTTCTAGAACTTCGTTCAGCCTCAGGTCCGGCTGGATGGTTCGGTTCAGTATTTGGTTCAATTACTTGGGTTGGTTCAGTTATTGGTTCAGTTGATTCAGTAGTTGGTTCAATAGTCAGTTCATTTAGAGGTTCAACCAGTGGTTCAATTGCTAGTTCCATAATTTGTTCATTATCTTCTTGATTAATATTTGATGGATTCAGGTGTGGATTATCAGATTTTGAATTTGTTTCCTCATCAAATATTAAATTCGTTGTTTCTTCAATTTTGTTGGTTTGTCTATTGTAGACCCTATAGGCCCTACTTGTTGTTGAATACCCTAAAAATATTCCAGGGGTTGACTTAGACTGAAATTTACCTAGGTAGTCCTTGGTGTTTAGGATATGGACTTTGCACCCAAAGACCCTTAGGTAGTGTAGGTTAGGAAGTCTATGGCAATATAGTTCATAGGGAGTTTTATTATGTCGTTTGTTAATTAGGACCCTATTTTGGATATAGCAAGCCGTACTAATTGCTTCTGCCCAAAATTGGTTAGCTAGGTTGAATTCATTGAGCATAGTCCTTGCGGCTTCCTGTAGGGTTCTATTCTTCCTTTCTACTATCCCATTTTGCTAGGGGGTTCTAGGACATGAAAATTCTTGAATATACCCGTTTATCTTACAAAATTCCTCAAACCTTTGATTTTCAAACTTCCCCCGTGATCACTCATAAGTCTTTTGATTTTGGTATTATTTTGATTTTCAATTATCTTACAAAAATCAATATACAGGTTTAGGGTTTCATCCTTAGTCTTTAGGAACCTAACCCAAGTGAACATAGAGTAATCATCAATAATGACTAAGCAGTACCGGTTTCCGCTTAGTGATTTGGCTCCATATGAATCAAATAGATCAAGGTGCAGGAGCTCAAGTGTGGTTTGAGTTAGGTCTGATTGAATTTGTTTTGTGATTAGACCTAGTTTGTTTACCTTGGTTACATGAGTCACATATCATGTTTTCATGATTCTTAATTTTTGGTATTCCTCTAATTAAACCAAGTTGGGTGATTTTCGAAATTAATCTAACATTTGTATGACCTAATCTCCTATGCCAGAGGTTGGATTCTTCTAATTGAGTTAAGAGGCATTTAGGTACTGAGGGTAAACTTATAGTATAAACGTTATTTTTCCTAGTGCCCTTAAGCATGACTTCTGAGTCTTGCAAATTTCTAATCAAGCAGTCAGAGTTGGTAAAGGTAACTACATAGCCAGTATCACATAATTGACTTATACTAAGCAAATTAAATTTAAAGTTCTCAACCAAGAGTACCTTTTTAATCACAAAATCTGATTTGAGTTCAATGTTACCTGACCGAATGACTTTAAGTGTAGCATTGTTGCCAAATGCTACTGAGCCTAGGTTCTTGAACTTGAGTTTGGTGAATTTCAATTTGTCTCCAGTCATGTGTCTGGAGCATCCGCTATCCAACATCTATTAGTCAAATCTTTATGTTCCTACACATAAAGTATTTATTGATTTGGATCCAATTAGAATTAAGGATAGCTTAAATTGATTTTCACAACCTAGTCTGTCTCACCTAATCTAGAGTTATTAATCACGTTAACCTTATGAGGTTTGTGAGACAGGTTTTAATAGAAGTAAAGATTTTATTTTTAAAAAAATGATTAATTTTGAAAAAGTTGAATTAATTTTGAAAACAGTTTAATTGAATTTTAAATTTATTTTAAAAAGTGGTTGAATCTAAGATTAATTGAAATTTATGTTAGATTCAAATCTGACAATAGTAAAGTGAATTTGGTTTTCAATAATCAGCTTCCAGGTCTTGGCGAGGCACTAGACCTTCTTTGGCCGTAGCCTTATTGGATCATCAACCCTTTCCTTGACAAAGCCTTTTATTGAAAATTCATCTTCAAGTTACTCCTTGAAAGATTTTAGTCTAACTAGTTTGGGTCTTGGATCGGTAGCTTCGGCTAGTTCCGCCAAAAATGGCTTCCCTAACGTACTATCATCTCACCTCCACCCAATACTATGTTATTCAAATTTCAGTTAAATCGTTTCAGTCCTTAGTCTAACCAGTCCTAGGTCTAAGCATGATAATTTGCAGAAATAAATAAACAATCAAGCATGCAATTAAAACTAAGGAATAAAAGAAATTTATCTAATTATGAAAATCATTTTTAAATTGGCTCCCCCTGGACTAAAGCCACGATAATGGTTAGGCAAGATATGAATCTTGTCCTTGGGGATCCAATACTGGTTTGGTCCATCTTGGTTGTTCAAGCAAAGTTTTGGTACTCATGCTTGAATTTTGGGTCTAGATTGGTTCAATACAGCATAGTAGGACCGTTGTCTCGACTTGGTTCAATACAGTATAGTAGGACCGTTGTCTCGACTTGGTTCGATACCCTAACCCAGATCGATTTAGAACGGACTTCTGTTTTCCAAGGATCATGTCAAGACCCTTGGAACCCGAAGTAAATCGTTCTAAAGCCGCTCTAAGGTCCTTGACTTGAGTTTTCAAGGAGGAGTTCTCTTTCTCAAGCTTTTCAACTTGAGTAGAGGTTCTTCTTGAACCTTCTCGGTCAAGGATCTAGAGTCAGCTCCCTCTTTCAGGAGTTTTACTTCCTGTCGGAGGGACTCGACTCGGATTTTGGCTTTTGCCAAGTTACGAGATAGGTAAGCAATTAACTTTGATAATTCAACTTCAGAATAACCACTTACCGTTATCTTGTCGTTCTCCGAAATTGTGAGCCTTCCGTCGTCAGGCTCTGATTCCGATCTGGTGTCGATGTCTTCTGAAGCGGTTAAGGCAAGAAGGTTTGACTGTGGGGCCTCTTCTTCTTCTTCAGAGGAAGATTCGTCCCACGTGGCTTGAAGAGCCTTCTTCCTTCGAGTCTTCTTAGCTTCCTTTAGATTGGGGCACTCCGATTTGTAGTGTCCCTTCTTGTTGCATTCGTAGCAGGTCACATTTGGTTTGGTCTTTGAAGGTTCAGCTGGATCTTCCTTTCTTCGGCTGGCTTTTCTTCTGTTGGTCTGATGCTTCAACTCCTTGTAGTAGTCCTGGGCTAGCCGAACCAGCTTGGGTCGATCCCCTTCACTATCTTCTGAGTCTGAGTCTGAGTCAGACTCGGGTGCAGGTTGAGGCTTTTTCTTGGCTACCTTTCCTTGGGGTTTACCTGCAAGAAAAGCAATACCTTTCTCGGCCAAAGTGCAGTTAGTCTGTTCATGTAATTCTAATTCTGAAAATAATTCATCTAATTTAATTTTAGAAGGGCCCCTAGAAACTTTGTAAGCATCTACCATAGATGCCCACAGAGTATTTCTTGGGAAAGCATTTAAGGTATACCTGATAAGGTCACGCTTTTCTACCTTGTGACCGATTGTGTGCAGGCCGTTCATCAGCTCCTGGCATGGAGCTGTGTTACTGACTCGCCTTCGTTCATTTTGATTGTATACAATCTGTTCAGCAGTAGATCCCTTTTGCAGATTCTGGTGTCGGAGGTGCCTTCATGCAGTTCAATTAGTTTGCTCCAGAGTTCTTTGGCGTTGTTGAAGGGACCCACCCGGTTCAGTTCTTCTTTGGTTAATCCGCATTGCAGTGTCTGGGTTGCCTTTGCATCAGCCTCGATCTTTTTCTTCAGCGAGGCATCCCATTCTGAGTAGTGATGTGCCACTCCTTCAGCATTCTTGGGGATTTCAAGGCCAGATTGGATAATAATCCACATATCCACCTGAGTTTTCAGGTGGACTTCCATCCGACTCTTCCAGTAGGAGAACTCTTCTCCACTGAAGAGTGGTGGTCTGGCTATGCTGAAACCCTCTTGCATGGCCATGATAATTTCTGAAATAAAACAAAAACAAGGAAACTTTGTCCCAAGACTTGGTCTTGGATTAGCAGTGTGGGAAAAAATAATTGAAATGAAAGCGATCGAGTGGTGTTACACCAAGCTCGATTAACGAGAAAAATTCGAAAAAGAAATTAAAAATTTTCATAAAATCTAAAAAAAATCTCAAATTAGTGGTTGCACCAGATTTGAGCCACCCACTCTGATATCACTTGTTGGATCGAAAAAACGATAGAGGGTGAATATCGTTAAAAACTGTTCGGACTAAGAAAGAGCAAATACGCAGCGGAAAAAATAAAATACACAAGAACACAAGTCGATTTTTTACTTGTTTCGGAGTCGCGATCGGCTCCTACTCCAAGGCTCATGGTCCTTGATCGTTTACTATGGGCAATTCTATATTCGAAAGATCTTTACAGATTGAGAGTACAGATATAGAATTTGAAAACTAAATCACAACACTTTCGTAAATTTAAAACTTTACCGACGCCCGAGATGGATCGAATTCCGGAGCAGAGGGTTGTCGTCGGCGCTGAAATCTCGAAATGGAACTTTGTCGGAGCGCAGCGTGAGAGCGAAAGTGTTTGGAGCGTTGGAAAGAATGGATTGTGAAGCCTTGGGGTCGAGCCCCTTTTATAGTGCTCATACGGGCGCCTGTGATGTTGGGGGCGCCTAACACGTGCCCTTCGATCCACGAATCCTTATCCGCAGGCTCGGTCAGCTCTTATCCACCTCCACTTGGGCGCCTGAGCTGATGGGGGCGCCCGTGACCTCACGGGTGCCTGATTCGGCTTTGTCCAGAGGCTTCGCAGCTATGTTTTGGGTTCTGCCTTCATCTTGGGCGCCCGTATCCATATGAGCGCTTGAGCCCATTCTGGCGCCTGTGTCCATTCGGGCGCCTAGGCCCAGTACAGTCCCTCACTTGCAGATGACCAGTCCTTCGACCCTGCAACTTAGGTTAGTCCCAAAACATAATGATCATTAGTTACAGCCGTAGCTGTCTTGGTTCTGACTTCGGGTCTCCCAAATGGAGCCCTAGGTCGAACCGACGCCTACTGTTCCCTCGACGGGGAACACGTCCTCACCTACTCCTCTCAGGAGAGTTTACCTTTTGCCAACCGGCTCCTCCGATTGGACTTTTGCCCAATCCACCTGACCAGGTCTTCGTGCCCAACTTCCGGTCAGGTCTTCTTGCCCAATTTCTGGTCAGGTCTTCGGTGCCCAGCCCCTTGCCAGGATTTCTTGCCCAGTCCTCGATCAGGACTTCTTTGCCCGACTTCCGGTCAGGTCTTCTTGCCTAGTCCTTGACCAAGACTTCTTTGCCCAGCCCTTTGCCAGAACTTCTCACCTAGTGTACCTAGGCCTTCTTCCTGCACACTCAGTGAACAAGTTAGATCACAATAACATCTTAACTTCTGAGCCCTTTGCCATTATCAAAACTTAGGTTTGACTTAGGTGCTGCCTGCACCAACACGTGGGACCATGTGTTTTGATATTTAGGCAATGGGTTTACGTTAGGTTTACCCTTGTATTCAATATGTGTATATGAGTGTGCAGGTTCTGCAGGATACACATAGACTCATCTTGATGGCTTTGGGTCCAGTGAAGGATGCTGCATCTGAGGGACCGTGGATATGTCACGTCCCCAGAGGCACATGCTTACTCGAAAATCAGGCTGCATCTCCCCTGTACGACGGACAAGTTGGGACATACATCACAACACATCAATATAGCTCAACCACATACGGTTGGCATCACAGTAGTAAGAAAATCGACAACCACGCATTTAATAGCTTTAGACAAATTTAAATTAGCAAAGAGGAGAGTCCGAATACCCAAAAGATATGAACATAGCAAACCAACAAGATATAAATAAAAGTCTGCTAATAAAAGTCTGCTAGGACGATACCGGATAAATAAATAAAATGCGAAATTCACAAAGTGCAGAAAATAAAGCAACTAAAACCAAATACAGAAACAACTCAACACCGGGGGATTGACAACTGGATCCTCTCCTGGCTCTAAGAAATACAACTACCTGCTATCTGAAACAAAAAGAAAAAGCAATGGTGGTGAATCTGGGCGAACTCAGCGGGTATATGAATAGACAACAGCATGGCAAAATCAAGCTGTAATAAGTAGAGAAAATAACAGGTACAGTCTCTAAGGGATATAAGAGTACCTAAACCTATAAAACATCTGTAAAACAACATGGTATAAAGCTGAATAACAACTAAGCATGTACGAAAAATCTCATGATATCACAATATCAAAACATACATGCATGTCAACCAAATGCAGCAAACATAGCTTATATAAATGCAACAAACACAAGAAAATGCATAAATGTAATTTATGCATATGATGCAATGACATGTGTCACCCCTGATGCCAGTCAAATCGCCAACACATCCCATCTATGTGATCGAGTGGGTAGAGTTGTGACAACTATTCGCACTCTAACAAATACCACTAATACATATGGTTGAGTGGACATGATACTGGGGATCCAACTGCTCCAAACCCCGAGAATAAAGGGGGAGATATCAACAGCTCTAGTATCCCTCGAAAACAACGGTGAGGGTGTCACTGCTTGCCTACAGCTGTAACATATGTGGCATAACAGGATAGTTGCTCGCACTCTAGCAACTACCACGATAACAAGTGGTTGAGTAAACAGAGCAACTAAATGACTAACAATGACTTAATCAAATGAAAGCCAATAGTCGTTAGTATGCAACGGTGCAGGTATGGTGCATGTTACAAGATGCACGAATAACCGGAAATCAACGATGCAATAAATCCAACAAGTATCAACGATGCAGCGATACAACCAACCAAGTATCGAAAACCAACGATTATACATCTACACTACTAGGTAGGATTTCTAATGCTAAATAAACCTAATTGTGTTTAATGAACCTCTAAGTACTCACGTACAAGTGGTACTTTACAGAACAAAAATTCAACGGAAGACTGTACGGATATGAAATTTCCAATAACTCGAAGATCAATGAAGAAAGGTATCAACGGCGACAATAAACAATCAACGGCAAAGAACAAAGTCAAGCAACCTATTTAGACATAAACAACCATGCTTTAAGATAAAAGAACTACACAAGTACAAAGGAGAAGTACCCGCCTTTATTGTAGAATGTATACGAGAAGAGAATCTCTCACGATTAACCATGTGAGTCCAAAGTCAAGGTCCTGTGTCAAGGACTAAAGTTAAGCTATTTATACAATTAAATAAAATAAAACAAAACTATTCACTAAGCATGACAAGAATCAAATCCTAGCAAAACTTAAATCATCATGTTACAAGGGTAGCTCACGGCGAAATTCCTAAGCACTTAACAACTCATAATCCAACCATATCAAACTCCCATATCCACATATCAAAGATACATGGTTGCTTCCCAACAATGATTCCACCAATCACCAGCTTAACAACATAACCAAAACTCAAGGTATTAATATGGCAAAATCCTTTACAACTGAAACAAACCAATACCAAAAATAGCCCAAATAAATTCCCAAACCCAACAAGTTGCTCACAACAACTTTTCTACAACAATAACCATGCTCCACTACAAATTCTAGGATTTTAACACCGAATATTACAACACCCAAAGTTAGTGCTCATGGTAAGTGAAAATCTCCATCAATGACACTGATCAAACCCACCCATTCCAAATGCCACGGCAGGGAGTAAAGAACAGAGTAATAATTGAAACTACACCATTTGTTTTTGCTAGAGATCGAAAACTACTCCACACATGATTGCAATTAGCCACCAATAACTCACGGCAACATCTCAAGATCCAACCTTAAACCACAACCTAAACAAACATCTCCCAACCAAACAACCAACTTTTAATCCCTTACCTTGATTGCTCACGGTCGAAACCCTTCCACAGGATCTTGCCCAAGCTCTGATCCTGCCCAAACTCTTCACAATCACCCACCGAACCTTGATATCTCTCCAATTCAGACAACTCGGTGCAGGAGGAGGAGGATCGTCGGCTCGCTCATCAAACAGGGACTGCCGGCAGTCGGCGTCATCTTCAGGTGATAAAACAGAAGAAAGGATAGGAAGAGAGGGGTGTGGCGGCTTCGGCTAGGGTTCCACGCAAGCGCAGCTGTTTGCCAGCTTGTTCGCACGAGGAGAAGAGAAAGGAGGAGGAGAAGAAGACGCTAGCGATGGCTTCGGTGGCGAGGAACGGCTCGCGCGTGATGCGTGCGGCATTGGGGGAAAAAGGAACGGCGAGGAGAGGGGAAAAATAATTTTGGAAGGTAATGTTTAGGGTTTTTAATAATTTTTGGCAAATTTACAAAAAGGCCCTCCAAGTTTGGTTAATTCCAACTACGTCCCTAATTTGCAAAGAGGCCCCATAAATTTTGGTATTTAACATTCTCCCCCACTAACAAAAATTTGGTCCCCAAATTTCGCTAGTAAACCACAATAAATACTAGTCAACCACAACAGGTATTAGTCAATCGCAACAGGTATCAACACCTCAGATATAATATAAAAATACTGAATGCAAACCAGAATACAACCCAACCATACACACCTCAAGTAAATAGATGAGGATAGCAAGCTCTGATCGTATCCTCAAGCTCCCAAGTAGCTTCCTCATCAGAATGGTGCTGCCAACCAACCGAACAGTCTTGTTCCTCAACCGATGCTCCTTGCGTCGAGAATCCGCATAGGTACCTCCTCGTAGGTCGCATCTGGCTGAAGTGTGATCGGCACCTCTGATAAAACATGCCCAGGATCTGGGACATATTTCCTCAACATGGAAACATGAAACACATCGTGAACTCCCGCGAGAGACGGTGGTAACACCAGACGATAAGCTACTGCTCCAATCCGCTCTAAAATCTGGAAAGGTCCAATATAGCGTGGAGATAGCTTACCTCGCAACCCAAACCGCTTCACCCCTTTTGTGGGTGCCACTCGTAAGAATACGTGATCGCTCACGGAGAACTCCAAGGGTCTACGTCTCCGATCGACATAACTCTTCTGGTGATCCTGAGCCTCTGACAATCTACGTCTGATAATATAGACTAGCTCTGCGTCATGCTGAATATTCTGAGGACTTAGCAACTGAGATTCCCCAACCTCCTCCCAGAGGGTGGGTGTCCTGCAAGCTCTACCATACAATGCCTTGAAAGGTGCCATCTGAATAGCCGAATGATAGCTATTATTATAGGCAAACTCAACCAAATACAGGTGATCCTCCTAGTTGCCTCTATAGACCATAACGTAGGATCTCAACAAATCCTCTCGCGTCTGAATGGTACGATCTGACTGTCCATCTGTCTGCGGATGAAAGGCTGTATTGAATCGAAGCTCGGTACCCATAGCCTGCTGCAAACTCTGCCAAAATCGCGAAGTGAAACACGGGTCTCTGTCTGATATGATGCTCAAAGGAACACCGTGTAGTCTGATAATCTCACGGCTGTACAGCTCTGCTAGCTTTTCCCATAGTCGACAGTCGGCGTCGGCTTCGGGTGATAAAACAGAAGAAAGGAGAGGAAGAGAGGGGTGTGGCGGCTTCGGCTAGGGTTCCACACAAGCGCAGGTGTTTGCCGGCTTGTTCGCACGAGGAGAAGAGAAAGGAGGAGGAGAAGAAGACACTAGCGATGGCTTCGGCGGCGAGGAATGGCTCGCGCGTGATGTGTTCAGCGTCGGGGGAAAAAGGAACGGCGAGGAGAGGGGAAAAATAATTTTGGAAGGTAATGTTTAGGGGGTTTAATGTTTTTGGCAGTTTTACAAAAAGGCCCTCCAGGTTTGGTTAATTCCAACTAGGTCCCTAATTTGCAAAGAGGCTCCCTAAATTTTGGTATTTAATAGGATAAGGCTAGAACAATGACCCGAGAGAAGTGCACTTTGAGGCATACACGAAGGATGATATGTGGAGACAAGTCGTGGGCTTGTATGCATCTGAGTGTCGAGAGCTAAAGTCGAAAAAGGCTTGAAGGTAACAGATCATGGCTGTAAGAAGAGTCAAGTGAGTCATGAACATCCAAGTGCTGAGTGAATTATACTCAGGATGGGAAACCCTAGGTTTAGGATTTCGTCAGTCGACCAAGGTTCGTAGAATCGCGATCCTACACAGGATCGATTTGGGGTCAGGATCGGATCGGTCAGGATCGGATCGTAAAATCGTACGATCCTATCAAAAACCCTTAAAATGAAAAAAATATACAATTTTTATTAACACTATAATGAAAATAATCACGTTTAACTTCAAGAATATTCTATTTATTACAAGATGACCCAATTTAATTGTCAACCTATTAGATAATAGACATCTAAAGACTCATCATTTTAGAAAAAAAATATAACATAATATTATTAATCAAAAACTAACTAAAAAATAATTAAATAGATATTTAAATAATCTTAAAACACTAACACTAACGGTGTAAAAGATAAAAAAATAATAAAAAAGATTAATAATCTTCTGGGCCTCTAAAAAGGCTTTAAACAATATTTTTTGGGATTCAATCTTAAAACTAACTTGTAGATCTTTGAACGAGTTTCAATTTGATATATTATAGGTCACGTGGTTCAATCCGAGTCAAAAGTTATGACCTCTTAAAGCTTTCATCGATCCTGTTCCGATCCTGTCCGATCCTATACGATCCTGTCCGATCCTGTCCGATCCTACCGATCCTGCTGCGATCCTGCTACAAAAAACAATGCTGCGCGATTCTGGATCGTTTTGTGGTCCAGGATCGTAGGATCGTACGATCCTACGATCCAGGATCGCGATTTTGCAAACTAAGCAGTCGACTAATGTGAGATCAGTCAACTGGTAGAGATCACAGAAAGATCAATCGACTGATCTTCTATGCAGTCGACTGGTGTCAGCTGAAATTCAAATGTTGGGTTGTAACATTTGAATTCGGGTGGAACAGTCGACTGCTGTTGGCACTAGTCAACTGGTAACGACTAGTTCAGCCACGAGCTCTATTTAAGGGAGCTCGATTTGGCTAACTAAGGTTGATAAAATTGGTCTTGGTTAGAGGCCAATTAGTAGTCTAAGTGCTTAGGTGTTCTTGGTGAGTTTGTGGCGAGATTTCTTCACCTACAAGGAGCTACATGAGCTAGCTGGAGGCTTTTCGGGGAATCATCCACCAATCGATTGGGATCGTCTACCTTACAAATAGTCGTGGAGTAGGAGTTTATCTCCGAGACACGTAAATCGGTTTGCCTCTTCTTTGTGTTAGTTTTAGTTTAATTATATTTCGCTTGCTCACTATCACGTGTAGAAAGAAGAGAACCAATGAGTAGAGGGTGATGAGCTATTCACCCACTCTAGCTGGTCCATCGGTCCTAATAAGTGGTATCAGAGCGAAGGTTCGCTTGTCTACGAACTAACCGCTGGGAGAGCAAGCGCTTAAGGAAAATGGAGCTTGAAGAAAGATTGGGGAACGACATCTCCTGTTAAATACCGAGTCTCAGGGGGGACTAAATGGAAAAAATTCGGAATATAGGGACCTAGTTGTGAATAGCAAAAATTAGAGGGCTTATTTGCAAAATGCCAAAAACAAATATAAGCCCTAAAATCCTCCCGAATTCATTCATTCCCTCTTCCCCGTGTTCGTTCCTCGACGCCGAACCCACGCTGCGCGAGCGGTTTTGCCCCGACGCCACAGCGGGCAACGCCGACCGCCGCCGCCGCCGCGTCCTCTACTCTCTTTCTCCTTCTTCCTCTTCTCCTCGCGCAAACCCTAGGCAGCAGCCCCTCTCCCTTGCAACTCCCTTCTTCCTCGCGTGGAACCCTAGCCGACGCCAATGCCGCTGTCGCTCTTCTTCGTTTTCCTCTCCCGCTTTTGCTTGTACCGTCATCGGCCGAAATCAGGTAAGAGTTGGTTGTGAGTTTGATTCTCCATGGAGATACTTGTTTTAGGTTTTGGTGTGAGGTTTGGGAAACTGATGGTGGGTTTTCTTCCTTCATGAATCTACTGTTGAATTGTGTTTTTTTTTCATTTTTGTTCTTTTTCTTTTCTGCTGAGGAAGCCTAGGTTGTAATTTATCAAACCTCTCAGATGGGTGTCTTGGTTGTGAATTGATTCAGATTGGTGGATGAACTTGTGTGTTGGTCGGCCATGGTTTGATTGTGTTTGGCAGAGATGTGTTTTGTGTTTGGTTGTGTGTTAGTTGGCTCTATGAGTGTTGTCGTGGGATATGATGTATTATGTGTTGGGTTTCGGTAGGGAAGAGTGGGTCAACCTTGAGTTCTGACCTTGTAGTTGAAGTGTTATTTTGGGTTTTGAGTTCTTGCCGTGTACTACATGGATTTGGTTTTTACTCAAGGTGACCTTTTGGGTTGGACTTAGGCTAAACTGGTGATAAGCCTAATCATGACGATTCGGTGGACTAGGGATTTATTAAATGATTATGATAATTGAGAATTTTCCTAATTTAGCTTAGAATTTAATTTGGCTACTTGATAATTGTAAAAATAGCTAAATTTATGCCCTTGATATAGGATCTTGAGTTGGACTCACATGGTTGATCGTGAAGAGGTTAATTCGGACACGTTCTACTAATAAAGGCGGGTACTTCTCCTTTGTACTCGTGTAGTTTCTTTTACCTTAAAGCATTGCTATTTTATGTCTAATAGGTTGCTTGACCTTATTTCTTGTTGTTTGTTATTTTAACATCGCCGTTGATACCTTTTCTTCGTTGATCTTTGAGTATTCAAAATTCGTATCCGTACAGTCCCCTGTTAGTTTTCTGTTCTGTAAGGTGCCGCTTGTACGCGAGTACTTAGAAGTCCATTAAACACAATTAGGTTTATTTGGCATTAGAAATATTCTACCTAGTAGTGTAGGTGCATAATCGTTGATTTTCGATTTCTGGTTGGTTGTATTGATGCATCGTTTACTTGTTGGATTTTTGATGCATTGTTGTTTCTTCGGTTGTTCGTGCATCTTGTAGCATGCACCATGTCTGCACGTTGCATACTAACGACTGTTGGGCTTCCATATGGTTAAGCCGTCGTTAGTCATTTAGTTGCTCAGTTCACTCAACCACTTGTTGTCGTGATAGTTGCTAGAGTGCGAGCAACTGTCCTGTTATGCCACACATGTGGCAGTTGTAGGCAAGCAGTGACACCCTCACCGTTGTTTTCGAGGGATATTAGAGTTGTTGGTGGCTCCCCTATGTATCGGGGTTTTGGAGTGTTGGCTCCCCAGCATCCTGTCCAGTCAACCACACCTTTCTGTGGTATTTGTTGGAGTGCGTACAGTTGTCACAGCCCTACCCACTCGGTCACACAGATGAGATGTGTTGGCGGCTTGACTGGCGTCAGGGGTGACACATGTCATTGCATCATATGCATACGTATTTCATTTATGCATTTTCTTGAGTTTGATGCATTTATATGGGCTATGATTGTTGCACTTGGTTGACATGCATGTATATGTTGGATTTATTGTTGTCGCGTTGTTTTATACCTGCTTAGTGATATTCGGTTTTATAACATGTTGTTCTATATATGTTATGCATGTTTAGGTATTCCTATATTCCTTATGGACTGTACCCTGTTGGTTCTCTACATATTATACCTTTTGTTATGCCATGCTTATTGTCTACACATATACCCGCTGAGTCCGCCCGGACTCACCACCCCTGCTTTCTCTTTTTTGTTTCAGATAGCAAGTAGTTGCGTTTCTTGGAGCCAGGAGAGGATCCAGTCGCTAGTCCCCAGAGTTGAGTTGTTTTCGTATTTGGTTTAGTTGCTTTATTTTCGGTACTTGGTTTGTTTGCATTTTATTTGTTTATCAGTTATCGGACTGGTTTTGTTATTATTATTACAGAGACATTTGAGTTCTCGTTGGTTGTGATTTCTTTTATGTTTAAGGTGGCTGAGCCACACATTATCTTTTATGTTGATATAAACTGTGTGGTGATGTTTTTATTTTCTGTTATGATAGCTGAGTCATCTTTTGTGATTAGAGTGTATGTATTATTGCCCCAACTTGTCCGCCGTACAGGGGAGATGTTGCCCGATTTTCGAGTAAGCATGTGCCTCTGGGGTCGTGACATCTCCGTTCCACCTCCATATGATCGCGATAATTTTGATTATTAGAGATTGCGGGTGAAGATATGGTTCGACATGGATTGGGATTTAATAATAGCCATCAAAGAATCATTCGAAGCCCTAAAAGATAAGCACGAGAAGAAGCTCCGACCATGCTATTAGAACAAGGAGAAACAATCACAATCAAAGCCAAACGAGAAGGTAATATCAATTTTACTTAATGTTTTGCCTAATGATGTGATTAGGAGTGTAGGTGAGTACAAGTGTGCTCATGTGCTATAGAGCAAAGTGATTGCTCTACATGAAAACCCTACACAAGCACAAGAAGAAGAAGAGCCCATGTAGATGGGCTTCATGGTTCAAAAGAAGGAGAATAGCCAATCGGATAAAAAGATAAGCTTAACATCTGAAGATGAGAAAGAAAAAGAAGAATCATCCACCTCCTCAAGTGAAGTGGCACAAGAAGATGAAGAAACATCATCCACTTCTTGCAAGGTTAAAGAGGAAGCCAAGACAAATGAAGAAGAGATCTTGGAAGTCAACCATGTATGCACCTCTACCAAAGCAAAATCAAAGGACTGCATCATTTGCTTTGGGTGCAATGAGAAGGGACACTAAAAGGACAATTGTCCAATGGGTAAGAAAAATGAAGTAAACCCTAAACTCAAGTCAAATTCTTTAAGTTCTAATTTGAGTTATAGGGAGAAGAAGGAGAAAAAACACATTTGATGCTTCACATGTGGTGAATGGTGCCACTACCACTCTAAGTGCCCAACGAAAGAAGAAATGAAGAAATTGTACACTTAAAGGAATGGAAGAAGAAGAAGAAGAAACACTCACATTAAGGGGGAGCTTCAAGGGTAAGCGAGGTAAACCCTAATTTTAAATGCAATTCAAATTTTTCCATGCATACTAAGAATAATTTTTCTTATTTATCCATGCATAATTTTGGGTTCAAATACCATGATAGGAGTAGGGTTAATGTTGCAAATCATAACCCTAGGCAATTCATACATCATGATAAACCTAAACCATTAGACCTATGGACCAAGGTATAAATCACAAGAAAGGGAGACATATGCCTAGACAAATGGGTAGGTCTAGGAATGACCAGGGTGGACATGTTGATTCTAGGGTTAGAACCCTAGAAAGACAAAATCAAGCATTGATGACAAAGCTTGATTGATTAGAGAAAGCCCTAGATAGATTCACTATTAGATCTAAGAGGTTAAATAAATTATTGGGGAGCCAAAAACCCAACAATGATAGATCCTGTTTGGGATATCAATCTAAGTCATTCAAGGCCAATGAAAAGATATATGCTAGGGTAGCATATAACTATGGCAAGGATGAGAAATCAAAGTGTCACGCCCCGAGACCATTGGAGCCGCTAATCCAATATAAAATCGGACAGCATCCCCCCTGTCCGGCGGACAATTTACACAAACATACAACACACGCAATTTATAATTTGGCCTCAGGCCTCAACACAGATATATATAATATGGAAATAATGACAACGCAATATAAAACACCGTAAAAACTCACCTGAGCCGCCTCTAGGGCAGGCGCGCAGCAAAACCACATCACAAAAGTCCAACAAAGGACTTAAAATACAATACCGCACGAATAAATCCAATACAATCCCACGGTAACAAAACGAAATACAAAGCATAGATAATGCTATCAAAAGAAAACAAAACCAGCGGAAGCTCCCATCCAAATGGAGTCGTGGGGACCCGGGACCAGCAACTGGGCTCCTCCGGCAAGCTATCAACCTGAAAACAAAAATATTACGACGGGTGGTGAGTCCAAGTGGACTCGCGGGTATATAGATAGATATGCATGGCTCAACAAAATAGCTAAATAAGCTATAAAGAAACAACAGGATACTGTCTCAACAGGAATAGCAGAATATGCATAACTGAAAGTAACAACTGATTATACATACCAGAAATCAGTCTATCCTGACCATAAAAGGACTCGTACCACACGAGTAAGTGCAGGGTCATCAAACCACACATAAGCATATCCTCTACATGCATGTCAAACAAGTGCAGCAAATAAATGCAGCAATCACAATCAAAATGCACAATGCATCATATGCACATGATGCAATGTCATGGTCACCCCTGACGCCAATCAAGCCACCGAGACAGGCGATACTGTGTCGGCCGAGTGGGTAGAGCTGTGACACTGTACGCACCCTGCTATCACTGCTCCTGAGTGACCGAGTGGACAGGATGCTGGCGGGGGACCGCCCCCCTACCCCATGTATATATGAGGGAGCGTCGCTCTAATCTCCTCTGGTCTATAGGAACAGAAGGGATCTCCGCCTGCTACCACGCTCCGAAACCACTACTCCTGAGCGGTCGAGCGGAGCAGTACAGAGCAAATGCACACACCCAATGGTATCCACTAACCCATGAGTGGTCGTGTGTGCATATCATGTATCGGAAGACGATAGGCTCAACCACAAGGGAGTCGCTGATCACCGGCATGCAACAGTGCAGGTATGGTGCATGACTCTCACACATGCAACCCCTACCAGGTCATCATACATAACTCAACATAACATGCACAGGTCAATCACAAGTATAATAACCTAACCATCATGCATCTAAGTGTACATGCAAGTAATAGCAGAATCAACCAATGCATATATTAGGTGACATGCAACAATAACCCAATCAGTCTATATCTAGACACACGTGCAAGTATGACCAAGATCAACCAATGCAAATATCAGGTGACATGCCATAATAACCCAATCAGTCCATATCTAGACACACGTGCAAGTATGACCAGAATTAACCAATGTAAATATCAGGTGACATGCCACAATAACCCAATCAGTCCATATCTAGACACACGTGCAAGTATGACCAGAATCAACCAATGCAACCATACAATGGTATGCTAATCCCTATCCACAAACTCATGCTCATACCAATGCTATACAGAATCAGATAACAAATAAACGAGACTGTATAGAAGAAAATTTAGATCATATCCAAGGTCAAGCATAAGTATCAAGCAGGATAACAAAACGGTAGCAGATAAAGGTCAATATCAGCCTACTGCATCAATAACAAATAGCCATGCATAAAGATAAAGTGGACTACAGAATACAAGCAAGAAGTACCCGCCTCCAAGTAGGAGTCTGTATCAAAGGAGAACCTCCCGTCCAGAAGTCCAAAAGCAAATCGATCAGTGTCCTATGTCAAAGGACATATTAGATAGCTATTTACGTAGCAACAACCATTAATCAATCCAAGTTAATGATTAACTTCAATAAATCTCAATTCCTTAGGTTACCTTTGATCTAACCCATCATTAACCCTAATCTAATTCATCCCAATGATTAGATTAGGTTTAGCCATAGACCTCGCTAATTCCACATCAACTCAAATTCACTGATCTAAACACCATTCCTATGCATCACACATCAGAATAGATCAACCACACCTTTAGAATCTCAATGACACTCATGGCATAAACAAGAGCCAAGCAAACAGATTGAAGCTATCACTAATTCAAATTGAATAAAATCATTCCATTACATTGATCAAACTTCACCATTTCCTCATGAAATTCCACGATTCATCACCCATTAGCATGGTTATCAGTACCAAAATTCATAGACTAACTCCCATCCTAAAGCTAGCTCATGGCTTAGTATCACAAGACCACAATATTATCTGAACCCAAAAGTCAAATTTCCATCAGATTTATGCCCACACAACTGATCCACAATCAACAGCAACATAGAACAAATTCTAAAGCTACAACCTATAAATAGTTTCAATTCCGAAATTACCAACACTCATCAACTACTAGAGCATACTCCAACCCACAGTACGTTTCAAAATAAAGCTTACCTTCACTGATCAATCTAAATCCGAAATCCTAGGGATTTTGCAGCAATAAATTCAAAACCATAAAATCTACTCTTAGAATCAAATTCCAGAACTCGATTCGCAATCATAGAACAGTGGCGATAATGCGAATCAAATATGTGCAAGCTCTATCGATCTACACATTGTCTATAGGAAATGCATAATACAACTAGCCCAACAGTTCAGATTCATACCTATGAAGGCCCTATGTGATGCTTCTACTCGAATCTGGCACTCACTGCCGCAAGGAATACCAAGAATCAACCAGCCTTAGATGTATATCCACCTTTGAAGCTCAGAGATGAACTTCCTCGCTGAAATCCAAAGGTGATCCGTGAGCAAGGGGAAACGATTGAAATCGTTGGCTGAGCCTCTGATTTCATGCGAGGAAGGCACCCCGCACCCAATGTACCCTAGCGCCACCCACGCCTGAGGAGGATCGATCGGCGACCTGAAACCAAACGGAAAGAGCCCTACGCTAGTTGAGTTCGCCAAGGAGAAGCTTTCGATCGACTGAGGCGGTTGTTGGCTTCGATCAGCCAGAAGAGGCGTCGAGAAGGGGTGGAGCCAAAGGAAAAGGTATTTAGGGCATAGGGAGTTTTTCAATTAAGCCCCTCAATTTTTAACTAAACTCACATTAGCCCTTAATAATTAATGCATATTCACAAATCAACCCTTAAAACTTAAGTTTAAAAATGATTTAACCCTCTAATTTCAATTTGGGTCTCGAAAAACCCTAAACCTTTTTCCGAAAAATTTTCTGGATCGCGTCAAAATTGTCGGATTTAACACAAAGAAAGGCAAGGGATTGCCATTTTAGGGGAAGAGGAAGAGCTTAACCGAGGACAAAGTGTCTAAGAATAAAAAAGTTAGGTTTGTAGGCTAAGAATCACCGGAGATACACTGATGTGGTCTTGTGATTGTAGATGAGCCACCTAGGGACATGGTTAAGGCTATGAGCTCTAGGGGAAGCTCAAAGAGCCAATTTGGGAATCATGATCAATGGATCTCAGGTGGTTTCTACTTGAGAGTCTAGATAGTCCATGAAGTATGCCAAAGGATTTAGAGATGGGCTTGAATCACAATCCTTGGGATTTGGCACATTGGAAGTGTGTTTCATGTAAGAAATATGGCATTGGGGTCATTTTTCATGAAAATTAGTTTTTAATGTATAGAAGCTATATAAAACAATGCTAGGGATGCATTGTGGTTTGTTATGGGCAGATACATCAAGAGGAAACTAAAACTAGGAATTCAGGTCAAAGTTCATTTGAACCATTTAGCAAGTTTTGGATTTTGTGTCAATCTTAGGATCCGAGATATATACATTTCTAAATGTATTTTTTCCAAGTAGACACGGGTACCACAAACCTCTCCACAAAATTTGAGAATTTTTAGATATTTATGGATTTATTGGTGTATTTTTGAAATTGTGTCAGAAATGCAAAAATAAGTTGATATCAATGTATCAGTCGACTGGTGTAGAGGTCAGTTAACTGATGATTCTGTGAGTTACTTTTCGATAGGGATCAGTCGACTGATAACTGTCTCAGTCGACTGATATGTGCTGAAATTATTTTCAACAAAGTTGAAAAGTGTCCTAATGATGTCAAACATATGTATAATCTTATGGGGGATTATTACACAATATTTATGATCATTAGAGGGTAAAGAATCCAATGATTGAGATATTGTTAGAGTTCTTTTTGATGTGTGGCAATGGGGGAGAAATGTTAGGTTCAAGTGGGAAACCAAACATACCTTTGCAAGAAATCCTAGCTCAAGGGAAAGCTTAGGTAAAGGGGGAGCATTGTTACTCATGTATTGGCAAAGGGGGAGCCTTATGATAGGTTCTTAAAAAACCCTTGGTAAGTCCATATATAAGGGGAGCCTTAGAGAGGTTCTTAAAAAGCCCGGTGATGAAAATCCTAACTCATTAGGGAGTTTAGCTGTAGGGGATGCCTTGTGATAGGATCTATGCATTATTTACATTACATTGGCATATGCATTGGCGGTGTAAGTCCAAGATATAGCCTTGGCAACGTAAGTCTAAATGTGTTTAGCATTTGTATTTACTATTTGTTTTCCCTAATTTAAACATATTGTCAAACATCAAAAAGGAAAAAATTATTGAAGCAATCTATGGTCCATGGGACCATGTGTTTTGATGTTTGGGCAAAGGGTTTATGTTAGGTTTACCCTTGTATTTGATATGTGTATATGGGTGTATAGTGTGGGGATCGGTGCCGTCGATAGAGGGGGGGGTGAATATCGACCGTAAAAACTTCGCAAACTTCATAAACTTTCGATTGTTCATTCTGATCACAAAGTTAGTAGCAGCGGAAAATAGAAAGAACGAACAAAAAATAGAACTCAGAGTGCACACGGATTTTACTTGGTTCCCAACCCCCCAGGGTCAATACATCCAAGGCCTAAGCACGGGAAACGCCTGTCCACTAATGGTCTCCTTTCTGGACTTTCTAGAGGTGGAGAAACCCGTCTTACAGTGCAAGATTTACAATCAAAAAGTATTACTGAAATGAAATGTGGAAAGTAAATCAAACCAAACAAAAGAGTCGAAGACTCGGCCGATCTGGAACTCCAAAGTGCCGCTCACTTCCTCTTGGAGCTTCCTTGGTCGCAGAGCTTCGTTGTTAGCACTTTTCTTCCATTCGGAATGCTCAGAAGTGATCTTGGAATGTTGTTCTGAGTTGAGGGGTTGAAGCCCCTTTTATAGCTTTGTCTGGGGCGCCAGTGATGCTATGGGGCACTGATAAGTACCATTTTTGTGATTATTTTAGATGTTAAAATCCATGTTTGACTCATATTTTTATTGATTAATTGTGAAATTGCCCTAGGTTTTAGAACTTACCTTTATTTTGGACTTAATTGCAAATTTACATTAAATTGGATTAATTGGCCACTAAATTTTGGATTTATTTTTGTAGGCACCAAAGGTTCAAGGACTTAGGGCATATTGGGTCAAACCTGAGTCGGATGTGAACCGGATCGAATTATCAAGCCTATGATCAATCCGGGCCGTCCGATTCAAGAGCGGTTAGATCTGAGCCATCCGGGACGATCTGAAGCAATCCGAGCTAGGGTTAGGGTTGATCAAGCTCTATGATCAAGATCTGAAGGTTTCATCCCAATCAGAGCTAGATCAACCGTTGGATCAAGCAAGGAGGGCTCTAGAGCGTCCAATCACAGATAGAGTTGATCTGGACCATCCGTTGCACATCTGGAGGATCCGAGCTACCACAAGGCAGATCCTGACCCCAGATCATCATCATAAAAGTTTGGCTCCAATCAGACCAAGATCTACCGTTGGATCTCCTCCGATTAATCTGAGCCGTCCATTTGTTTCTATTTAATCAAAAAATCAGCGCAGCTCATCCTCGTCGCGTCCTCGCCGTAGCTTCTGCAGTTCTTCGCGTTCTTCATCAGTTTTTCATTTCGATCACAATTTTCTTCAACAGAGGGCGTGACCACATCGATTTCGATCCTTGATCCAGTTCTAGATCTTTGGGAAGGGCTTTCCGTGAGGATTCCAGCTCAATTTCGGCCAAAAACAGAGATGATTGAGGGTCTCGTCAGATTTGTGAGTTGATTGGCTTGGTCTCGTTTTCTGCCATTTCACATCCATCCGAGCTAGCTTGAGGGTCCTCGGCTGAGCTCAGAACATCCCCAAATCATCATCGCCATACCACATTGCGAGATTTAGTTAATCGATTGCTGTTTTCAGCTTTGAGCCAAGTTGGGTTAAATCGATTCATAGAGGCTGTTTTCCATTGGTTTGTTGAGCTTGCGGGTTCGATGCTCACCCTTGCGTGACGAACAAGGAGTTCTGGAGCTCGGGAAGAGATCGATGTTTAGTTTAATTAGTAAATTTTCGTTTGTAGCTGTAAATTTCGTTTCTGCTGTAGTTTAGTTCCTGTTTCTGAAATTTCAGATTCGTAACTTGGTTTAATGCAATTGTTTTGCTTAAATTAGGATTGGTTTCTACTGGTTTATTAGCTAGGGAATGTTTGTAGTGGATACTTGCTTTTAATTCTAGTTTAGTTGTTGCTTAATCCTTCCGTATCAGTTTTACCTCTGTTTTCAGCTTGCGTATCAACCTTTTGTTGCAGATTTCAGTTTAGTTCCAAAATTCTCTAGTTTAATTCTAATTCGAATTCAGTTATGTGATCCAAGTGTTTCATATGTAGTATCATTTCTGAATTTTTTTCTTTTGTTCAGCTTATGTTTCTGAAATCCAGCTGTGTATCAGTTTTAATTCATCAGTTTCTGCACTTGAAATTCATTTCTGCACATGAATTGGATTCTAAGTCTATCAGCTTAAGTGCTATTTGTTTCTTACGTTTTGTCAAGAGAACCTTCGAATCTTCTACATCTCATTTGACATTAAACTGCACACTCGAATTGATGTTTGCTTCATGAGTTTGTTTGCACTCGAATTGATCTGCAGTTCTGAACTGATTCTGCATTGACAGTTCGGAATTGTGCAGAGCTTTGAATAGTGCCAAGTTTAGCTCAATCTTCTGTGAGCTCTTGTCCTTAAATTAAGTTCCAATTGCATTCGAATTGTTACTGATCTGTACCTTTAATCCCTGCATTCAGTTTCTGAAATTCTGTATCTCTTACTGCACTCGACAGTTTCAGATCTAAGGCTGAAATTTGCTGCATTCTTCAATTTCGAGTGCAACACATCAAGAGGTTATGGTTTGGTGAATCCTTGCATCAGATTGCAAGTTGATCAAAGTGTTTCCGCAACTGTTCTGTTGCTGGAATGCTGCAATTGAATCTGAACTTACCAGTCCATGCATTCGATAGCTTCAATTTGTTGTGCAGAGTTTTAGTTCATCATTGCTGAAGTTGTGTTAATGGAATTTAGCTTTGCCGGATCTTATCTGAACTCAAATTGAACTTGCTTCATGTTTGCATTCCATTTCTGATTTCTGAATGTTCCAGTGAGCAGTTTTGTTTCTGCAATCCTGCAGATTTATTAAGTGGAGTGCAATTTATAGTATATTCTTGAGCTCTAAATCAGTATCTTTTGTAGTTATATCATTTCTGAATGGTAAACCCACTTTTCAGCAGTGTTAAGCTTGCATCTTAGCTCTTGGTATCAAGTTTTCCCTTTGCGGCACTTTTGTATCAAGTAGAGGCTTGGCATTAAGTTTGCAGCTGTTTGGTTATAAAATGATTTGCATTTCTTTGCATTGGTGCTAGTCGAAATCAGATTTGATTAGATAACATCTTTGACTTCCAAATTTGACAAGGATGAATTCATTAGATAAATAGTCTCTTGATTGAATCATTCATTGCCATCACTTGGTTTAGACATAAGTTAAATATCCTTGCGTTTCCTTGTGATTTCATTCATAATTGAACCCAAATTCCAGATTTTATTTGAAACCCGAAAACACAAACGACACCTAAATACAAGTTCGAATCAAACACGACAACTAGTCCCCGAGAAAAATACGACCTGTGGCCCCTATATTACATTCTAAGTTTTTGATTGTAAAAAGGGTTTCCAGCAGTTATTCATTCATTTTATTCAATTATTTAAATTTGATGAGCCCTTACATTTCGTGACAAATTAATTAGTATATTTGGGTTCGTCAAATTTTTGGCGCTGTTGCCGGGGAAGCAACTAGTTGATTTGTTTGATTTTTGCTTGTATACTTTTTGATATATCATTGGGTTCTATTTTTGTTGATTATTCTTTTGTATACGGGTACTGCCATTTTTCTTGTTTGTTTTGTGACAGGGGTGCAGGTTCAAAATGTTTTCATCCACTTATCAGCAGCCGTGTCCACACTTTCAGCAGACCCAGCAAGAATTCCAACAGCCCTATTCTAATTTCCAGCAACCAAATCAGTTTTTGCAGCCACCACAACAATTTCAACCGGATTTTCAGCCAATTCAACCAATTTTCCAGAATTTTCAGAATGGGCAGCCCCAATTTCAAAATTTTCAGCCCCACTTTCAGCAATTTCAGCCTAACTTTCAGCCATGGCAACAAGAATTTCAGCCCACTCAACTTCAGTATTCACCACCACAATTCAACCTCAGATCAAGGATTCCAGGGCTACAATTTTCAGCAATTTCACCTTGTAATCAGAATTTTCAGCAGTTAATCATAATTTCAGCCCACCCACAGTCTCATTTTATCAAATGTGTCAACAAGAGCTTCAAAACATCGAAAGGCAAATGAAACAAGTGGCTAATGATTTGAATCAAATAAAAGCCCAAAGAGCAGAACAATTATCTTCTCAAGCTATTTTTAATTCTGAGAGCCCCGGAGTTGGTTTTATATCAGTTCAAGGTGACCCTAGTGCATGGCAGAGTCCTTCTTCAATTAATCCTGCAAATTTAGTAGAAGAAGAAGAAGAAGAATACATTAAAATCTGGGCACCTACAGCATGCATACCTCCGGAGATTCCCATTCAAAATCCAATTTCGAATGTTTCAGCTCAAGAAGAAGAAATTGAAGCTCCACAGGACCATTCTAGACTTTTATTTTCTGATGATAGTATTATTAGTGGTCCTAATTTTTCTGATACTGTTGTTGCAGATATTACAGGAGAAGCATGCAGAGGAGATGATTCCATAGGTGTAGGGGATTGCACTAAGCCCCAGGGACCACCACAAGATTTAGAGAATGAACCAGAAAGTGTAGGGACTTGCTTGGTGGAAGCAAGCACCCAAGGATCACCAGTTGATTGTCCACCAGAGCCTGAGGCTGAAGAGGAGCATGAACTTGACCAGGAGGAGACCACAGATACACCTTCAGGTATTATCCAGCACGCTCAGGTAAGTATTTCTCCTCTTTGTTCAGAAAAATACAGTGAGGTACCTAGGGATGATTCTATTGACTCTGATGAATTTATTGATATACCCTGTGTAGAGATTGTTTGTGAAAATCCAATAGAGGTACCAAATATTGATTTCCTTGATCGTACTGCATTACTCGATACATCTCTTGCTATGGATAGTGAAATAATTTTAGAGGCACCCATAATTGATGTAGTTTTTTATGATGAATCACTTAATACATCTTTTGTGGATATGGATAGTGAAATTTTTTTAGAAGTGCCTGAATTTGATGTTATTTATTTTGATGAATCTCTTGCTATTTCCTATGCTGAGAATGAATGTGAAAGACTTTTGGAGATATCTGATATTGATTTGATTGGTTGTGACACATTACCTGATACACCCTTGATTGAAAATAATTGTGAAATTTCTATTGATGAGCCCGAAATTGATTTCTTTATTTGTGATGAGTATCTGGATGCAACTTTTGTAGAACATAATTTTGAAAATTTCATTGAGATACCAGAATTTGATTTAATTGGACATGATGCAGTTTTGGATTCATTTATGCAGAAACTGAATTATATCATTTCTTTCTGACCCTGAACGCTTGAGAGAGGTATTACATTGTTTTGCAGGGTCCAGAAGACTTCAGGAGTGGGTGCTCCAACTGAACAGACTCCAGCCTCCTGGAAGGACTTCTGAAGGGCATCAAGAAGGAGGAGATGATCTTACTTTAATTAAAAGCACTCCACCCCTTGAATGGCTCTTGAACCTGAATCGCCTGAGGCCACCAGAGAAATTTTTTGCAAAATTCAAGTGTGGGGGAGTCCTATTCTCCAGCCACTCAGACTCCTCCACTACCAAGATGGAGGCTACTTCTGGATAGACTCCGTCCACCAGAATAAAGGGGAGTTTGTTTTTTTTGTATTTTCTTTTATTTCATTTTTCATTTTCATGCTTCCTAGAATTAGAATTTTCCTTTGAACTGAGTCCTTGTAAATAAATGCATGTTATTTCTTTTGTCACTTTTCTTGCATGAGTAGAAATAAAAGTATCCCTTTAGGTTATCTTCATAGCATTTTAGAGCCTTTTGAAAATAAATTAAATTTGGTTGTCAAAACTTAGGGTTTGAGCTAATGGATGAATTCTTGGATGCTTGAGTACTACTTGGTTTTAGATTCTTAATTGAGGACTTGGGATGAATTATTTTGACCTAGTGAGAATTAGCCTTACCTTTGTGATACACATATGACATTGGCTCTAGAACTTGCTTAGGTTCTTTCAAAACCATATTTCAATGATTGGATCACATCTATAGAGACTAATCCATTTGTTTTCCTTTCCACATCAATTTTTAGCAATATTCATGTTTATTCCATTTTTTCTCTACTTATTTCTTACTCTTACCCTCACTTTTCTTTGGACTTGTTGTTTGATTTGTTTCTAATGTTATTTTGCCCGAGACGGACAAAGTTTTAAGTGTGGGGGAGTGATTAGTGATTTGGAAGCAATTTCATTTCGGAAAAAAAAATTTTGCAATGGAAGGATGGAAACAAATCACATTTTGAGTGAATTGGAATGCCAAGAATTAGCAAGATGAGACAATGGCATATTTTGAAGATCCAAGTGGCATGGTGTGACAATGAAAATTTTTCTGCAAGAAGAAACAAAGGCACGCAAAAGCAAAAAGAAAGCAAAAGTTTGTGCCAAAATGAAGTTATCTTGGGTCCGGAGATGGATTGGATCAAGAATTGGGGAGCTGAGAAAAAAAAATGGAAGAGGATGTACAATTCAATTGCAAAGAACCTATGGAAAGAGTCTAAGAAAATTTCGGCAATGAAAAAGCAAATGGCACGCAAGCAAAAGCAAGGATGTGCCATAGAAAAAAAAATCAGTAAAGCTTGGACTTGCAGCTGTTCTAGCATTGGAAATCAGTAAACTTTGTCAAAGAGAATTGCAGCTGTACCTTGCAGTTAGCTATGCTGAAGATTGATCAAATCTGAAACATGGTAGCAGAAAATCTGTGCTATTGCAGAAATCTGTGCTATTGCTGATGCTGGAATCCGATCTACTGATATGGAATGGATGGAATGAATTTCCAGCTGGATACAATCTGAATTGAAGCTGAGATACTTCAACTTTGAGCTGCTGAAATGATACAACTGCTGTGCCAAGAGAAAATTCAGGAAATCTGAGCAGTTAACAAAGAAATTGTGCCAAAAACAGAGAACAAAAGAAATTTCTGTGAAGTGCAGGAAATTGCTGCCGAGTGCTGACTTGTAGCTGCTGAAACAATACAAACTGCATTACAAGGGCAGCTGATCTGCAACCAAAATCAGAAGCCAGCAGCTGACTTGTAGGACAAATCTCTGCATTCAAGCTGAAGAAGAAACAAATCTGCAAAGAAAAAAGGTGCACACAAGACCTCCACTAACAAGGCTGCTGAATTTGAAATTGCTAGAGCTGTTCCTTGCCTAGATCTGCAACATCTTGTAGAGAGTGAACTGAGCTGGAGTTAATCTGCTTCATGGCAGAAAAACTTGTGTCAAACAGAGAAAGAAGAAATGCAGTGAAGGAATTTTCGAAATTGCAGGGAAGGAAGTGGTTGAAATTCAAATGCTGATCAGAATTTTCGAGAGGAACAATTTACATTTTCCACCACTATATGATGTATTTACTTTGAGAAATCAGAGAATGGAAAGACTGAGGTACTTGCATAGAGCTGAAAACTGAAACAGAAAACATGATGCAATCGAAATGTGCCAAAAGTGAAGGGTATCAAGAGTAGTTGCAAGAGTTAGTGAAGGATGTATGTGAGCATCAAATTTTTGTTCCGAATTGTTATTTGAAGACTCAAGCTCTCTGATACGATCTCTGATCTAAATGTGCTCTATTGTAATACTTGAGAGAAAAAAAAAAGAAAAAAAACAGTTTGAAAAGGGAAGAAGAGAGAAACAAGATGGCACACAAATTGAAATTTGGCTCCATGAGATAAGTGAATGTTTTTCTCATCCGTGATTTAGTGTCCATTACATTCTGAATTTATGAAGAGAAAGAAAGAGAAAGAAATCAAGAAAGAAGAGGAGAAACAAGTTGGCACACAAGAGAACTTGGCACATTGAGATCAAATGGAGTTTTTTCATCCAAATTAAAGGAATTATTCAAGTTTACTTCACCACACTTTTGATATCATTAGAGGACTGTCAAGATGGGGCAAAGCACATTGGAAATATTTTTGAGCAACCAAGTCTCCCACTCCATCAATTTTCCATTTTCTTGACTTTTATTCCATTTATTGCCATTTTTCATGTTTTCATTTGTTTTTATAGTTGTTGATCCTAATCATGATTAATGGTGGAGATTAGATAATAAGCAAGCCTATGGTAGTGCAAGAACATGTGTGTAGAGTGAGCTCCACTTCCATCATCAATTAGAATTTAAGAGAGAGCCACCAAAACTTCCCTTGAAAGGCTAGTGATTTAAATTCATCCCAATGACTCATGATGATGAAAAGGCTAAGTTGTTGATTTAAGACAAGATACTAATCCATAGAGCTTAGATTTATGAGAATTGACAACCTTAGGTAATATCTTTTCATTTTCTTCTAATTATGTTTAAGAGAGCCTAAGGGATACTTATTTAGTTGTTTCGCGAGACGCTCAAGGTTAAGTGTGGGGGAGTTGATAAGCACCATTTTATTGATTATTTTAATGCTAAAATCCATGTTTGATCCATGTTTTTATTGTTTAATTGTGATTTTACCCTAGGTTTTAGAATTTTCTATTATTTTGGACTTAATTGCAAAATTACATATTTTGGATTATTTGGCCACTAATTTTCTGATATATTTTTGTAGGCATGAAAGGATCCTGGACCTAGGGTATACTGGGTCAAACTGAGTCGGATGTGAACCGGATCGAATTATCAAGCCTACGATTAATCCGGGCCGTCCGATTCAAGAGCGGCTAGATCTGAGCCATCCGGGACGATCTGAAGCAATCCGAGCTAGGGTTAGGGTTGATCAAGCTCTATGATCAAGATCTGAAGGTTTCATCCCAATCAGAGCTAGATCAACCGTTGGATCAAGCAAGGAGGGCTCTAGAGCGTCCATTCACAGATAGAGTTGATCTGGACCATCCGTTGCACATCTGGAGGATCCGAGCTACCACAAGGCAGATCCTGACCCCAGATCATCATCATAAAAGTTTGGCTTCAATCAGAGCAAGATCAGCCGTTGGATCTCCTCCGATCGATCTGAGCCGTCCATTGATTCCTATTTAATCAAAAACACAGCCGCAGCTCAACTCGTCGCGTCCTCGCCGTAGCTTCCGCAGTTCTTCTCCTTTCTCAGCTGTTCTTCATTTCGATCGCAATTTTCTTCAACAGAGGGCGTGACCACATCGATTTCGATCCTTGATCCAGTTCTAGATCTTTGGGAAGGGCTTTCCGTGAGGATTCCAGCTCAATTTCGGCCAAAAACAGAGATGATTGAGGGTCTCGTCAGATTTGTGAGTTGATTGGCTTGGTCTCGTTTTCTGCCATTTCACATCCATCCGAGCTAGCTTGAGGGTCCTCGGCTGAGCTCAGAACATCCCCAAATCATCATCGCCATACCACATTGCGAGATTTAGTTAATCGATTGCTGTTTTCAGCTTTGAGCCAAGTTGGGTTAAATCGATTCATAGAGGCTGTTTTCCATCGGTTTGTTGAGCTTGCGGGTTCGATGCTCACCCTTGCGTGACGAACAAGGAGTTCTGGAGCTCGGGAAGAGATCGATGTTTAGTTTAATTAGTAAATTTTCGTTTGTAGCTGTAAATTTCGTTTCTGCTGTAGTTTAGTTCCTGTTTCTGAAATTTCAGATTCGTAACTTGGTTTAATGCAATTGTTTTGCTTAAATTAGGATTGGTTTCTACTGGTTTATTAGCTAGGGAATGTTTGTAGTGGATACTTGCTTTTAATTCTAGTTTAGTTGTTGCTTAATCCTTCCGTATCAGTTTTACCTCTGTTTTCAGCTTGCGTATCAACCTTTTGTTGCAGATTTCAGTTTAGTTCCAAAATTCTCTAGTTTAATTCTAATTCGAACTCAGTTATGTGATCCAAGTGTTTCATATGTAGTATCATTTCTGAATTTTTTTCTTTTGTTCAGCTTATGTTTCTGAAATCCAGCTGTGTATCAGTTTTAATTCATCAGTTTCTGCATTTGAAATTCATTTCTGCACATGAATTGGATTCTAAGTCTATCAGCTTAAGTGCTATTTGTTTCTTACGTTTTGTCAAGAGAACCTTCGAATCTTCTACATCTCATTTGACATTAAACTGCACACTCGAATTGATGTTTGCTTCATGAGTTTGTTTGCACTCGAATTGATCTGCAGTTCTGAACTGATTCTGCATTGACAGTTTCGGAATTGTGCAGAGCTTTGAATGGTGCCAAGTTTAGCTCAATCTTCTGTGAGCTCTTGTCCTTAAATTAAGTTCCAATTGCATTCGAATTGTTACTGATCTGTACCTTTAATCCCTGCATTCAGTTTCTGAAATTCTGTATCTCTTACTGCACTCGACAGTTTCAGATCTAAGGCTGAAATTTGCTGCATTCTTCAATTTCGAGTGCAACACATCAAGAGGTTATGGTTTGGTGAATCCTTGCATCAGATTGCAAGTTGATCAAAGTGTTTCCGCAACTGTTCTGTTGCTGGAATGCTGCAATTGAATCTGAACTTACCAGTCCATGCATTCGATAGCTTCAATTTGTTGTGCAGAGTTTTAGTTCATCATTGCTGAAGTTGTGTTAATGGAATTTAGCTTTGCCGGATCTTATCTGAACTCAAATTGAACTTGCTTCATGTTTGCATTCCATTTTTGATTTCTGAATTTTCCAGTGAGCAGTTTTGTTTCTCCAATCCTGCAGATTTATTAAGTGGAGTGCAATTTATAGTATATTCTTGAGCTCTAAATCAGTATCTTTTGTAGTTATATCATTTCTGAATGGTAAACCCACTTTTCAGCAGTGTTAAGCTTGCATCTTAGCTCTTGGTATCAAGTTTTCCCTTTGCGGCACTTTTGTATCAAGTAGAGGCTTGGCATTAAGTTTGCAGCTGTTTGGTTATAAAATGATTTGCATTTCTTTGCATTGGTGCTAGTCGAAATCAGATTTGATTAGATAACATCTTTGACTTCCAAATTTGACAAGGATGAATTCATTAGATAAATAGTCTCTTGATTGAATCATTCATTGCCATCACTTGGTTTAGACATAAGTTAAATATCCTTGCGTTTCCTTGTGATTTCATTCATAATTGAACCCAAATTCCAGATTTTATTTGAAACCCGAAAACACAAACGACACCTAAATACAAGTTCGAATCAAACACGACAACTAGTCCCCGAGAAAAATACGACCTGTGGCCCCTATATTACATTCTAAGTTTTTGATTGTAAAAAGGGTTTCCTCCAGTTATTCATTCATTCAATTATTTAAATTTGATGAGCCCATACACTTCGTGACAAATTAATTAGTATATTTGGGCCCGTCACCCCTTCGCCAGGTCTTAGATTCCTAGCAACCCTTCGCCAGGTGCCTAGCAGTCCTTCGCCAGGTCTTAGACTCCTAGCAGCCCTTCGCCAGGTGCCCAGCAGCCCTTCGCCAGGTCTTTGTGTTTCGATGCCTAGCAGTCCTTTGCTAGGTGTCCAACAGCCCTTCGCCAGGACTTCATTCTGCACACTCAGTGAGCACATTAGATCACAATAACATCTTAACTTTTGAATTGCCACTATCAAAACCCAGGTTCGACTTAGGTGATGCCTGCACCAACACCTCTTAGAGCCTCCTTGGTCGTAGAGCTTCGCCTTAGCACTATTGCTTCGCAGAGAGTGAGTAGTAGAATGATGGAATTGATGTTTTGAAACCTCGGCTCAAATCCCTTTATATATAGGTCACTTAGACGCCTGTGTGCCTATAGGAGTGCCCTCAATGTGATCCTTATCTAATCAACTCGGTGCACGCATTACAGGGAATAATACTTGTGGAAAGGCTCTCAGGCACCTGGGAGCCTTTAGGGTGCTCGAGTGATGAGGGCGCTCGAGTGACTCTCGGGTGCCCGGGAGCCATTCGGGTGCCCGGGAGCTTCCTAGAGCCTAGGAGAGGTCCTAGGCTCTAGTTTGCTTTCCGCTTTGGGTTTTCTCTCTTTTCTTTCCTCCAACTTCAGATTCCTACAAGACAAGCAAACACACAAAGCAAGTAAACATTCTTAGCCCAACTTCTTTAAGTCTACCTGACCTACTAGGCTTTGCTTGGAGTCAACTCTCTAAGGCTTTACTACCTAAGGTCAACTTCTTAGGGTTTTCCACTACCTAGCTTCACTCACTAGGACTTTACCTTGCCTGGCTTTAATCACCAGGACTTTTCCCCCAACTTCACTCACCAGGATTTCGTGCCCAACCCACGGTCAGGTCTTCGTGCCTAGCTTCACTGGCTAAGACTTCGTCCACCTAGCTTCACTCACTAGGACCCTGCTTCACTTACCAGGATTTTGTTCCTGATCCTCGACCAGGTCTTTGTGCCCAATTCCTCGAACCAGGACTTCGGTGCCCAACCCTCGACCAGGTCTTCGTGCCCAATTCCTCGTACCAGGACTTCGGTACCCAACCCTCAGCTAGGTCTTCGTGCCCAATTCCTTGAACTAGGACTTCGGTGTACCTTGATAAGGACTTCTTTACTAGTTATCTGATCCTGACAAGACTACTCTTTGTCAAACATCAAGTCTTGTTTGGCTTAGTCCTTTGGTCTAACTGACCAGATCTAGCTTTAGTCACTTTGCCAAACATAAAGTGTTGGACCGGTGCCATCGATAGAGGGGGGGGGGTGAATATCGACCGTAAAAATCTTGCGGAAACATCGTAGAAAAACTCATTTTTTGGATCTTCGTTCTAGACTCAGAGTTAATAGCATAGCGGAAAATAAAAATGGAAAAATAAATGACAACACAGATTGCACACGAGATTTTTTACTTGGTTCCCGACCACCCAGGGTCAGTACATCCAAGGCCTAAGCACGGGAACACCCGTCCACTAATGGTCTCCTTTTCGGACTTTCCGAAGGCGGAGAAACCCGTCTTATAGTGCAAGAGGTACAATTAAAAGATACGGAAATTATGTGCAGAATAAAACACAAACCAAAATAAAGAAGGTTGAAGACTCGATCGATCTGGAACTCCGAAGTGCCGCGCACATCCTCCCGGAGCTTCCTTGGTCGTAGAGCTTCGTCGTTAGCGCTTTTCTTCCGTTCAGAATGCTCAGAATTGTTGGTGCTTGAATGGCTAGAGAGGGGGGGGGGATGAATGTAGCCAGACACAAATTTCTTTCACTTTTGAAACTCTGCACTTAGGGTTAGTCGCAGCACAGCGGAAGTAATACAAAAACAGAGAGATGCAGAAACTAAACCCTAAATTAAGCACAAGCACAAAACGCTAACAAAGAGAATTTACAAGGTTCAGGGATAACTTGTCCCTACTCCTTGGCGAGCCCGTAAGGTTGGTGATCCCTTGATCGTCTGCAGATCAAGCCCCGGAAAATCCGGATAGAATGAAACTTCCTTCTCGGTGGAGTAACCTCTCCACAACGTTTCAACAGAATGAAGTATTAAGTGCAGAGAAACACGAGAAGGAATCTTACAGAGCACTTAGGACAGAAAGAACACAAGCGAACTCCTCACCGAGCTCCACTCAGCACAGATCTCACGCAAGAACTCCCTGCTCTTCGTGTCTTCTTGCTGATGGACTCGCCAAGCTCCTTGTTTCTTCCAAGTGCTCAAGTATCAGAATGTTACTCAAGATTCACAGTTGCTTGCTCAAAGAGATGGATCAACAAGTTCTCCCCAAAAACTATTTTTCGATCACTTGCAGAGACTTCTTCGCCACCAAGCCATTAAGCCTCTGCTCAATGAACGCCAGGTCACAGCCACCTCTCTGCAGCTCCAAGCTGCTCAACTGCAACTGCCCAGCTATCTTGACCTCTCCTGGACTCCCTGAGCTCCCCTCAGCTGAGCCTCAGTCAACATTTCAGTGGCGCAGTCGTCCGTTGAAACTGAGAAGGTAAACTGCCAAACCTAATGAAGCAAAAGCCTCCGTTTGACTCCCCTTGAGTGAACCTGAGTTATCTGCACACTTAGCAGGTCATTAGCACAGCAAATCAACAGAGGATCAAATATCAGAAGACTCAGAACAAAGATCAGTAGTGTATCAGTAGCAATCAGAACGCGATCAGAACTCTGACAGCGTTTTTGAATTAAAGCTGTCAGCTACTGATCGGTCATCAGACCGATCAGAGTGACTCCTGATCGGTCACCAGACCGATCAGGATGGGTCTAGACTGATCAGGCTTCAGCCTGATCGGTCCCCACTGAGAAATTAGAAACGCGACTTCTTCGTGATCGATCACCAGACCGATCCCAAGTCGTGGATCGGTCACTAGACCGATCCACCCCTTTGTAGAGTGATTTTCCAGCATCGCATCCCAAACCCACTGATCGGTCACCAGACCGATCAGGATGTGGCCTGATCGGTCTGGGGACTGATCAGAGCACCTCCTGACCAATCAGGCTCTAGCCTGATCGGTTATAGTGAGAAGCTCGCGATAATTGATCGTTCACCAGAACGATCTGAATAGTCTCCCTGATCGGTCACCAGATCGATCAGGAAACGATCAGTAGCCTAACAAAGTCACTGTATGCTCCCTGATCGGTCACCAGACTGATCAGACATCACTGGATCGATCACCAGACCGATCCATGAACGAACTCCGTGCCAACTTCCATGACCGGTCACTAGACCGATCCAGGCAAGGCCAAATACACTCTAAGTCAGGAGAACGGGCTCCCAGCCTTCTCTGACTCGTGCTCAGTCTCCCGGACCAAGACTCCATGCCCAGTTTCACTCACCGGGACTTCAACCTAGCTTCCCAAGCTAGGACCTGGCTTCACTCACCAGGATTTCATCTAACCTAGCTTCCCATGCTAGGACCTGGCTTCACAAACCAGGGATTCATCCAACCTAGCTTGTCAAGGTAGGACCTGGCTTCCCAAGCCGGGATTTCATCCAACCTAGCTTCTCATGCTAGGACCTGGCTTCCCAAGCCAGGATTTCATCCAACCTAGCTTCTCAAGCTAGGACCTGGCTTCCCAAGCCTAGGATTTCATCCAACCTAGCTTCCCAGGCCAGGGTTTCCACTTAGTCCAACTAGGTATGCCTAGTCCCACTAGGTCTTTTTACTCCACCTAGTCCCACTAGGTGTGACTAGTCCCCGATCAGGACTTAATCCCAATCATCTCATTAACCTAAACTAAAATTGGTGTCAACACCAAAACAACAATCAGGGTCAGACTGCATCAACAATCTCCCCTTTTTTGTTGTATGACAACCCGATTTTAAGTTTAGGAATTTGAATTCAATTATCTTAAATTTCAGAATCGTAGGAGAATCAGGATCCTCCCCCTACAACAGTTGAACTCGTAGTAGTCCTAAACTTAACCAACCACACTCTCCCCCTTTGTCAAACACCGAAAAAGGTGTAGACCAGTTGTTAAGTTTAAACATACTCCCCTCAAACCTAGGGGTTCTCCCAAAACAACAAAGATATGATTTAATTTTGAGGGTATATGAACACATATGATAAATGTAAGGCAAGATAGCACAATTATACGATCATATGAACATGAAATAGGAATAAAACAAGAACTAGTAATAAGCATGGAGTAGCAAATCATACATGCAAATAGTCATATAGTCAGATGCATAGCAATGCCTCAAAGCATAGTCATGAACAACATAAATCCACAACAGACAAATAGTCAGATGCATAGCAATGCATCAAAGTATAGTCAAAGACATCACCAAGTCATAACAGGCAAATACATCATCAAGCCATAATAGTCAACATCAGAATCATCAATCCTCGGGGCGGTCGTCGTCAGATGTATCATCAATAGGTATGATGCTCCCTGGTGCAGTGCTGCTGGAGGGCGCAACTCCAGAAGATGAAGGCTGGTACGGATGACCAGCAGTCCAAGCGCGCCACTCCTCGTACCACGCCTCCTGCCGGGAGCGGACCCCAGAGACGTCGAACTCGATCGCGAGAAATCTGCGGTCGAAAGACTGAAACTCAGAGCGGACCTCCTGTCGCCAGAGCTCTATCATATGAAGATCATGCTGGATCGTCTGCTCCAGCTCCACAATCTGCCAGTGAAGATCCGGATCCGGCTCATAGTGGCCCTCTGCAGCAGCGGGCGGCTCCTGATGAAAAGCCGGAGCTGCGGTGTAACGGCCGCCATTCCAGCCCTACGATGTAGGCGGAGGGCGGCGTTACGCTAACATACATATATGCATATGGAGATCTTAATGCAGCGGAATAATTTAAACTTCACATATATGCAATTAAACCAGGCAACTCATATTGACATATCTTAGCTATCATTCTTAAATATGGTTACTTGGTAAACTTAGCATTGTCATAACATAAAAGAAATAAGACAGCATGTGAGACATAACATTCTTGAACATGTTTGCATTAAATATAACTTATCCTACCATCAAGCTTAAAGCCAACATATTGTTCTAAACGAACACATCATGGAAATCAACATAAGTTGTTCTTTAGGAAAAACCATTATAAAGTGTAGCATGATACTAGAGTTGACAATGTAAAACATAAGAAGTTGGTCTTTAGGAAAACCATCATAAAGTATAGCATGAAGATAAAGATGACAATGCAAAACATAAAACATGTGACAATCATGAGTATTAGGATCTTTTCTTTTTCTTTTGGCCAAGTCGCTGCCACACACACACACTTGCCCCTCCTGCTGCTTCCCTTAGCTTAATATCCTCTTGCTTGATCTGCGGTATAAGAACATAAAAATTATAAGCACATAGGCTTAGTAAGACCCTTTCCTACTCACTAAAACCATACGTCACATAAAACAAAAGCACATAACATACTTAACATAGAGAAGTTCTTGACATAAAACGTAAGCATATGACATACTTGACATGTAGAAGTTCTTGACATAAACATAAGCATATAAAATACTTAACATGGAGAAGTTCTTGACATAAACATAAGCATATGATATACTTGACATGGAGAAGTTCTTGACATAATCATCAGCATATAAAATACTTAACATGGAGAAGTTCTTGACATAAACATAAGCATATGACTTACTTGACATGACATAGATGCATAACATGAATGAATGCATGAGTTAAATGCACATAACATAAGGATGCTTATTTGAAAATCATAATTATAAATACTTAAACATAAATCATAACATCATGGGGGGCCCTCGGCTTGTACCACATACATACATCCATCATTTGCGCACATCCCTAAGTAAATACGAGGTAGCTAGTCTCGACCTACTAGGGTACTAGGTTACCTTCAACCTAGGGACAGCTTCGGTAGTCCAGAACCGAGGCTTTCATAAGGAGCTCATCCCTGTTGGACAGCTTTGGTAGTCCCAGAACCGGGGACAGCTTCGGTAGTCCCACACCGAGGCTTTCATAAGGAGCCCATCCCTTGGACCTTACTTGGGTCCGGTACAAGCCCATCCATAAAGTAAAATAGCTTCACTTACTTCTTTGTTTTCATCATTTATAGAACTTACATAGCATAATTGAAAACATAATCATGATCTTAGTACATGAAGCATGGTATAAAGCATACTTAGCATTGCATCATTCATAGTTCATGCATAACATCATTATGCCTTAAAGGCATGAACATCATCTTCATTCATAAGGTATGTCATGCACACATCATTATGCTTTAAAGGCATGAACATCATCTTCATTCATAAGGCATGACATACATACATAATTATGCCTTAAGGCATAAACATCATCTTAGTTCATAAAGCTTGCATGATCATGGTACATAAGGTAAGCATGCATAGATAAGTTTTTACATACATGGTACATATCACATAGCATACATGATCATGGTATCTGTCATAAAGCATGCATGGGTAGGATCCATATAATACATATGTTCAAGGCTTTTAACATAATACATGCATAATTCTACATAAACATGATGCATACTTCACAACACATGTATTCATGATATATAATTTAAAACATCCATAATTAAAACCTACTAAAACATGGCACATAATATAAGCATACAAGGTCATGATACATAGTACATAAAGTTAGGGTTTAGGCATCATAAAATTCATACAACATGCTTGAACATATATCTACATCATAGTAAGCCATAAACAAGTATACTTGAAACCTTAGACTATCCCAAACCCTAGACTTGGTGTTTGGATGAAACCCTAGAAGATGGAAGTCCCATTATTCAAGTAAATTGTGAGATACCATAAGTAACATAACACCCATACAATACATACAATGCCATAGGAAGCCATTAGAACACATGATTGGGGCTAACCCTAATTCCTAGCCCTAGATTAGGTCTTGGCCGAAACTTATAAGGGGTCTTAAGTCTATGGAAAATTCATATAATTTACAATTAACATCCATTATATCATAGGGAATCATAATAAGCATGCTTGGAGGGTTAGATCTAATCCCTACCATGGATATGGAGAGGTGGCCGAAACTTCATGGGGGTCTTGGGGTGCTACAAAAATTTCACAACTCACAATTCATTCTTTATTTATCATGAGAAGTCATTAGGAATCATAAGTGAGGTCTTAACATCATCCCAAACCTAAAAGATTGCTTGGCCGAAACCCTAGAAAGCCCTAATCCATAGTTTTCTCAACATAGAGTCCAAACAAAATCTTATATCATGAAAAACAACTTTAAAAAACTATTATACCACAGGTGAGAGAGTCTTACCTCTTTTTATCTTGGTTATAAACCTTGAATAGATAAAGAAAATGAAAACCTTCTTGATCTTAGAACCCCCTTTGCCCTTGTAGTTTTGTAGAAGAACTTGGATCTTCAAGAGGGAGTCCTCTTGTGAAGTTTTCCAAGGGGAAATCCCCTTGGAAACTCTCGGCAAGGAGGAGGAAAGGAGGAGGAAGAAGAGAGGAGAGGAAGAGCCTTGGTGGAAGAAAAGTAACTTAAGCCTCTTCATTTCTCATCCATCCCTTTTATACTATGTGAAGGGGCATGGTGCCTCTTCACATGGTGCCTCTTCAACTTCCTTTAGTCTCAACTAAATTCTTCTCTCTTTCCCAATAGCACTCCCTTGCTAGGTGAATTAGTTAGTTTTTTATGATGAAAGGCAAATTATATATCATCAAGAAAATAGTTGTAACGCCCGCTTTTTTTTTCCATCAGCGGCGTTACGTTAACATGCTTAGGGCATGTAGACATCATAAGGCAGCGGAATAACTTTAACTTATACATGCCCTATTACCATTCTTAACTTAATGACATGGGAACCTTAGCATACCTTAGCATATTAACTTTGAACTTAAGCATCATATCATGTCATACATAACATCATATCATAAGGTTCCAGAAGTCATTATTCAAACATATAAGTAATCAAAGTGAAGTTCTAGCATAAACAGTAAACATATGGTTTCCTGGGCCAAGTCACTACTACACACATGCGTTCTTGCCCTCCTGCTGCTTCCACCATTGTCCCCTTGAATGATCTGCGATATAAGGAAATAAGACTATAAGCACACAGGCTTAGTAAGACTCTTTCCTACTCACAAAAACCATTCATCATTCATCATCTCATAATGAGCACATGAACATTAACATACTTGGTGCTCTACTTAGAACATAACATCTTACATCACTTATCGTATACATAGCATGGCATGAACGTAAACATAGTAAACATTCTAAACATGACATGATACATGGCATAAACATAAACATAGTGAACATTCTAAGCATGACATGATACATGGCATAAACATAAACATAGTGAACATTCTAAGCATGGCATAATACATGGCATAAACATAAACATAGTGAACATTCTAAGCATGGCATAATACATGGCATAATACCTATCATAGCATATGAACATCTTCTTAACACAATCATGGTATAGATCATTCATTCTCATGCATACTTCTTAACATGAAACGTAAGCATAAAATCTTATCAACATAGCATAATGCATAACATGAATGGATGTATGAGTGGAATGCATATACATAAAGATGCTTAACTTTTAAAAACATACTTTTAAATGCTTAAACATAATCATCATAACATCATTTGGGGTCCCCGGCTTGTACCACATACATACATCATAGCGCGCATCCCTAGCAAGTCCGAGGTCGCGAGCCCCGACCTACTAGGGTAAGGACAGCATAATCGGTAGTCCCCGAACCGAGGCGTTCTTAAGATGCCCATCCCTGTTGCACAGCTCCGGTAGTGCCAGAACCGTGGACAGCTTCGGTAGTCCAAAACCGGGGCGTTCTTAAGGTGCCCATCCCTTGGACCCATACTTCGGTCCGGTACAAGCCCATACATAAAGTAAAATACTTTTCATGTTTCATCATTCATAAGACATTCATAGCATCACCATGTTACATAAAGCATTACTTAACACATGCTTGTCCTTTCATTGTTCATTCTTATTGCATAACATCATGATGCCTGTAAGGCATGAGCATTATCTTCATTCATAAATATGGTATGCGTCTACTTTCATAAGCATGACATGCATCTTTATTCATACAACATGGCATGCATCATTCTTATCATGAACATAAACATAACATACTTATCATGGCATCGTTCTTATCATTAACCTAACATAACATACCTATCATAGCATCATTCTTATCGTGAACATAACCCTATCATACTTATCATGGCATCATTCATATCATGAACATAAACCTATCATACTTATCATGGCATCATTCATATCATGAGCATACACAATAACTTAGCATGGTTCTTAACATAACATGAGCATATAACTTAGCATGGTTCTCTACATCACATAAGCATACATAGGTAGGATTTCCATAACATTCTACCTACCATTCAAATACATGGCCTAAAACATAAACATCCATGGTAACCCTATTAAGCATGGCATCCAGTCATAACCTAAACATGAAACATAAAGCATGGTGCTTAAACCTTAGGGTCATGGTTAACACGATTCCTACCACATGCTTGATCCTATACATATAAATACTTTATGGTAACCATGAACCATCATTCTTTGAACCCTAACTCCACCCCCAAACCCTAGATCCAAGGCTTGGCCGAAACTTCTAAGGTGGAGTTCCATCAATTCCATAAACATGTAATATAGCATAAGGTAAAGGAACAACCATACATCATTTATGAGACCATAGGAAGTCCTTGGGGCTCATGATTAGGGTTAACCTTAACCTTTAGGCCACTTTCCTAGGGCTGGCCAAAACTTATAAGGCCATGGGGGTATGGAAAAATTCCATTAAAATCCCCAATCAATCATAAAACACTAATCACATCTTACCATAGAGCCATTGGAGCCCTTACTTGAAATAAATCATAACTTTTACCATATTAACCCTTCTTGGCCAAAACTTATAGAGTCTCTAGGCCATGTGAAAATTCACATAATCACCCTCCATCACCCTTATATCACGAAAACATATAAAAATATATACTTGAAGTTTAGGACTCAACCCTAACCTTTGGGCCCTTGAGGTTGGCCGAAACTTATAGGGTCTCTAAGGTACCCCAAAAATTCTCAAAAATTGTATTAAATCTCTAGACATCATGAGAGTACATTAAACAACATGATTTGGATTTTTATCATCATTTTAGACCAAGAATCCCATGGGCCGAAACCTATAAGGTTAGATTGATGGGTTTCCTTTGGTTTTTCCAACATAAACATCATATACAACTTTCATATCATGTTAATCTTCAAGAAAAGCCATTATACCACAGGTGAGGGAGTCTTACCTTGGGTTTCTTGATTTTTTGAACCTTGAAAGAGAAGGAAATGGTAAGATCTTTGGACCCTTGAACCCCCTTGTCCTTGTATCTTTGGAAGACCCCTTAGATCTTGGGGATGAGACCTCTTGTGGAGCTTTTCCAAGGGAGAACCCTTCCTTGGGTATTCGGCTAGGATGAGGGAGGAGGGAGGAAGAAAATGCAAGTAATGGAAGAAAGAAGTAACTCCCAAACCCCCCTATTTATCACCCATTAAGGAGGTAAATGAAGAGTCTCTCCATGACCCTTCATCTTCTTCTAAGCCTTAACCAATCTCCATTTCATTCCCTTATAACATTCCCTTGCTAGATGAGTTGGTTAAAGCATGCATGATTGTACAAGAGGTCCAAGGTTCAATCCTTGGTAAATGTACAATTTTTTTTCCACTTATTTTATTTTATTTTCCTAGTAATTTTTGAAAATCCTAAAAAAATTCCCCCATAATTATGTTAATATTTCTTATTAAAATCCCTTCATATTTATATAAATTTTCACCTAAAATTCACCAATAATCATGGTACTAAAAAGCCCATCTAAGGCCCATTATTACTTAGTTTTCTCAATTTAATTGAGAAAATATGGATTTCTAGGCCAAATTTTATATAATTATTTCTAGGTCCCTTGGAAAATTATCTAGACATGCTCAATATTTTAAGAAAATATTAAGAGAATTTTTCGGGTCGTTACAATAGTACTACAAACATGTGTCTTAGGATAGCTACTTGTTTTGGATGAAGTATCAGATCCAGGTAGCTGTCCCCCATATGTCATCATATGTACATGCATGTGTACACTCACCGTACCATCCACAAAATCCAACCAGTGTCTCATATCAACCATCCATCTCCCTCTGACCACTGCCTCAAGGCACCATGATGCTCTAGCTCATAGACTTCCCATGCTATACGTCATCATCAGAGATCCTGTATCACCATCAACCCAAGTGTCACGGTACCATCCTCTATCCGTAGCTGAAATAGGTCTATTAGGCTCTGATGTGTGTCTCTATAGTCCTGCCTGATAGGTATGCCCTGTATACTGTGCTCATCCATCCTGCCGCCTGTGTCTCCCTCAATGCTGCGTGAGTAGCCCAAATGTGGCGGCAACAACTCATCAAACGTCGATCCCACTTTTAGCAAGTGGTCAGCTATCAACGGATTTGATGTGCCTTTACCGCAGCCATTTACTGCGGGCTAGGTAGGCCATTATGGTGGGCCTACTCACCCTCATGGGCTTTTAGGAAAAGCCCCAGCCAATAACGGATTTGGAGTGCCTTTACCGCGAGCTGTTTGCTGCGGGCTAGATAGGTCATTATGGTGGACCTATTCACCCTCAAAATCCACTGATACAAAAACCCCAGTGGCCAACCATTGCCCCACAATTACACTGCTACAAAATTCCTAAATACGGTGAATTAGTTAGTACATGCATGATGAGGCTCTAGGTCCATGGTTCAATCCTTGGTGCATGCACTTTCTTTTTATCCCATTTACTATTATTTTTGGTAAGGCCCACATAAGAGCCCACCAAGAGTCATACTAATATTCCTAATTGGAACTCATTTCTATTTATGTTAAATTCTACCTAAGGTCCACTAATAGCCATGGTACTAGAAGAGCCCATGTAAGACCCATTAGTTCTTAGCTTTTTAATCTATATAAGAAATCATGCTAAGGTTCATGCTAGTATTCATATATTACTCAAGAATCCATATAGGCATGATCAATATTTTAAAGAAAAATATTGAGAGGATTTTGCGGTCGTTACATGTGGGTATCTGAACATGGGCTGCCCTAGGTAATTCCACCAGACCTCTCCTATCCTTCCACCTCAGCCCCTGCGGTCCGACGATAATGCCAGACTGGGCCAACGCGCGTCGGCCAAGTCGGCAGTCCTGCTGAACCATCGGCACGATCCTGCCCTGTGACACGTCGATACCGACCGAATGAAGCCAGGCAGTAATGATATGTCCAAACGGCATGTAAACCGTCTGACGGTCGATCTGACTATAGGTGATGATGGAGAAATAGATGGTCGCTATGATGTCAAAGTCTAACTGCCGATGCATCCCGTAGAGCATCAAGAAGTGGAATGAGCGAATTTCTGCTAAGGGCTTCGAAGTAATAGGTATAAGACAGTTAGTGATAATTTTAAATAGGACATACTCAGCGGGGGAAAGACTGAGAGCGGCAAATGTGGGAAAATCACCGGCAGGCTCACCGGGACCCCCCGGCCTGGGATGGCCGAAAAGTACTCGTAGATAGAGTCAGGAGTGACTCCATCGAAGGGAACCGGTGGAGGATCCGGAAGATAAGGGTAAAGCGGAAAGTCATTATCTTAATGACGACAAGCTAGAAAGTCAGTGAAAGATGATAAATCAAAATTGAGGTCGATACTGGCCACTCGGGTCCTATACCCCGTACCCTCTCCACTGACCATGTTGTTATAAAATTCGAAGACTAAATCAAAATTTATTGGCCGCTCAAGGAAGAGAATGGATTCTAGCTTGTAGAACTCAATGATCTGGCGTACTGAAGGACATTGTTCGTAAACAAACGCTCGGTCCATAGTTCGACAAGGTAGGAGTTTGAAGGTTCGACTGTGAAAGAAAAATTCGAAATAAGCATTTTGAAATCTGTCATCAGAAGGAGGTTGGGGTCTAGGAGATGAAGAGGGAGCCCTCGATCGTGAGGTATCCTCAGTCGCTTCTTTACCCTAGAAGATTTTCTAATGTTGGATAATTTTGATCACAACATTTGAGGGAATCAAATGAAGTCCACCACAAAGACAATGATCAAAAAATAAATCAAGATTACGGCATAAAAATTGGATTGAATAAATCACGATAGAATGAATTGATCAAATACAGTGAAGGTCATGGCACAAAGATGGAACATTGATCACATGAACATCAGGTCACGACACAAAGGAGAAAATAGTGATCGTCACACAAAGATGGGATTGACCAAAAGAAAGTCACGGCACACCACCATTAGGTAAGGGAAGGTCACGGTACACAATCACACAAAGAATCAACATGGTTAGCTTCCATAAATCGTGACTGATGAAGTAATCAACAGGTTACAGACAAAACAAAAACTTACTTAGGGGCCATATTGGTGAACGATTGTCTTGGAAAGAACACGTCTCAAGAAGTTGGAAGAAGAGACTGCGCAGAGGATGAAACGACGCAGAGAACTTGCGTAGAGGGAAGGAACTCACAGCAAAACTCACTCACCGCAGGAATCAGAGGAACACGAGAGCTCGCAATAAGTCGCAGGAAGAGAGCTCACGCGCAGGTAGAAGACACGCAGGAGGAGGAAGAAGTGGTTTTGGTCGGCTAGGGTTTAGGAATGAGGTGAAGATGTGATTAAACGGGTTGGTGGACCGATCACCAACCAGAATTTATTGCGATCAAACGGATCACCGTTCGATCCAGGAACGCTCAGACCGATCAGGCTCCAGCCTGATCGGTCTAGCTTGGTCCTGATCGGTCGGGTGACCAATCAACCAAGTCCCTGATTGATCTGCCGATCGATCAGGAAGCGAACAGAGAGTTGGCGAAATTTTCTGTGACCCTCCTGATTGGTCTATGGACCGATCACCAAGGGGGCCAGGCCAACATAGATTGATTTATGTGATTAATCGAGAAATTGCTTGATCGTTCCTTTGGACCGATCAGACCTACTCCTGATCAGTCCGGTGACTGATCAAGCCACCTCCTGATCGGTCCGGTGACCGATCAGGTATCATAAATTTTTTTGATACCATCAGAAACTTTAGTTTCAGACTTCCGAATGAATTCCGATACGATATGATGTAACTTTGCTGATTGTCGAGGTGTTCCCTTGACTATAATTGATCCCTTAACAAGGATCAAAGGTCCTTATGGATTTAACAAATCAATTTGCTCCACCCAAGTGAAGTCAAATTCAATCAAAACATTCACCCAATTAGAACATTCATCCAATGAAAAACGTGTTTCTATCAAAATAAGTCTCCAATCAAGTTTCCTTGATTGGAATGTCCAAGTATGATCATGGAGCCAAGTACACATATGTTATGCATTGGTTTTCCCCATACTTGGTCAACTTAATGATTATTGTCTCGTCAACCTAATTTCTCAAGGGATGCATTGACATTTTAAGTAATTAGGTTGATCCTAGCATCTCACCCCATTTCTAGCAAACAAAAATATTTTGTTAAACCTTATAGTTTGTGTGAGATGCCCCCAAGTTGCCCAATAATTGTTTCCAATAATTTGAAATGATCATGAAGGGTTTTGAATGCTGTTTAATCCTATGAAGCACGACACATTCCCAACTCCCTTCGTAAGAAACTAAATTTATTCTCGGGGAGTGGTTTAGTGAAAATGTCCGCTAGGTTCGATTTGGACTCTACATGTGAGAGTACAATATCTCCTCTAGTAACATGATCTCTAATGAAGTGGTGACGCACTTCAATATACTTGGTTCTAGAGTGATGGACTGGATTATTTGTTAGGTTTATTGTGCTTATGTTGCCACACAACACTTGCACACCCTTGTAGGTTAATCCATAGTCCTCTAGTGTATGAATCATCCACAACAATTGCGATACACTCTCTCCCATGGCGATGTATTTTGCCTCGGTCGTGGAGAGACCAACACAATGTTGCTTCCGACTTGACCAACTAACTAATGATGATCCTAAGAATTGGCAACTCCCACTTGTGCTCTTTCGATCCAACTTGCACCCAGCATAGTCGGAATCGATGTAGCCAATTAGGTCAAACGACTCGGTACGGGGGTACCAAATGTTGGTGCAGAAAGCACCCAAGTCGAACCTGAGTTTTGATAATGGCAACAGGGCTCAAAAGTTAAGTCTTACTTGCTATCTAGCATGTCACTCTAGTGTGCAGGGTAAAAAGCTCTAGCGAAGGACTGCTAGGCACTGGCGAAGGAATGCCAGGGTAAAAAGCCCTAGCGAAGGACTGCTAGGCACTGGCGAAGGAAGGCCAGGGTACTGAAGCCCTAGCGAAGAACTGCTAGGCGCCAGGCGAAGGACAGCTTGGGACTGAAGCCCTAGCGAAGGAATGCTAGGCACCGGGCGAAGGACAGCTCGGTATCCAAGACCTGGCAAAGGACCGCCAGGCAAAAGTCCAACCAGAGGAGCGGTTGGCATCAGGTACATTCTCCTGAGAGGAGTAGGTGAGGACGCGTTCCCCGTCGAGGGAACAGTAGGCGTCAGTTCGACCTAGGGCTCCATTTTGGAGGCCCAAAGTCAGAACCAAGACAGCTAAGGCTGTATAAACTAACATCTTATTGTTTTATGGTGTTTTGGACTAACGCTGGATGTAGGACCGAAGGAACGAGTGTCTGCAGCTCAGAGTGCCTCAAAGGAATGAGGCAACAGCTGACCAGGGCACCCGGAGTGTCCCGGGCGCCCCCAAGGTGAACACAAAACACACAAAACAAAGGCAGGCTTCGACAGTTCATCTCCCGGGCGCCCCCGTGCTCCCGGGTGCCCCTAGCGCTCCGAGCGCCCCCAGCGCTCCGGGCGCCCCCAGTGCAAGCCTACGAAGAGAAGCCAGTCAAGCCAAAGGGATAAGATTTGACCCGGTCAATCCGGGCGCCCCCAGCGTCCCGGGCGCCCAAGATGTGATCCCGAGTTTGAAGGGATCAAAAGTTGACCGAGGGAAAGGCGGATCGGCCGACACGTGGGGGGGGGGGGCGCCCCCGACGTTCCGGGCGCCCCCAGGGCCTATAACGACCCCGAGGCTTGGTACAACGAATTCTTTCAACGCTTCTATGCTCTTCGGCTTCCGCGCTCTGCTCCGGCAACCTCCCGACTCAAGATACAAGCGCCGACGACGTCCTACTGCTCCGGAAAAAGTAATCTACATCGAACGTCGGTAAAAAGAAGAGCTCAATTTCAGTACTGTACTTAAATTGTAATTCCATTTCTGTAACTGTTTTTTACGCGATTATAGTATTGCCCGCAGTAAACGGTCAGCGACCGTGGGCCTTGGAGTAGGAGTCGACCTAGGCTCTGAACCAAGTAAAAATATCTGTGTTTGCGTGTTTTTATTTTTAATCTTCCGCTACGCATTCTCTTTTCAAATTCGAACGCTTTCCGATATTCACCCCCCCTCTATCGGTTCTCTCTATCCAACACCAAAGACCAACTCCAATTGTGCCCTTAAGATATCTCAAAATTCTTTTAACAGCAATTAGATGAGATTCCTTGGCACATATTTGATACCTAGCGCACATACCCACAGCAAAAAGAATATCAGGTCGACTAGCTGTGAGGTATAGCAAACTACCTATCATGCTCCGATATTGAGTTAAGTCAACAGGTTTACCACTCTCATCATTGTCTAAACGTGTGTTTGTAGCCATGGGAGTGGTTACCTCTTTGGAATCACTCATGTTAAATTTTCGGAGCATCTCTTGAGTGTACTTTGATTGGTGCACATGGATTCCGTCACGAGTTTGCTTGATTTCAAGTCCAAGGAAGAAAGTCAACTCTCCCACTAGACTCATCTCAAATTCACTCTCCATGTGTCTAATAAATTCATTCAAATAGCCCTTATTGTTTGAGCCACAAATTATGTCATCGACATATACTTGGGCTACAAATATATTGTCACAATCTCTCCGTAGAAATAGTGTAGGGTCTATTTGTCCTCTCACGAAGCCCTTCTCGATTAGAAATGTCGACAACCTCTCATACCAAGCTTGGGGTGCTTGTTTAAGGCCGTAGAGCGCCTTCTTGAGCTTGAACACGTGGTTTGGAAATTCGAAATTCTCAAACCCCGGAGGTTGTTCGACATAGACCTCTTCTCTTATGAAACCATTTAGAAAGGCCAATTTGACATCCATTTGGTAGAGCTTGAAACCTCGATGTGCTGCAAATGCAAGCATCAATCCGATGTACTCTAATCGTGCCACGGGAGCATAGGTCTCATCGTAATCAAGGCCTTCAACTTGACTATATCCCTTGGCTACTAAGCGTGCCTTGTTTCTTACAATTTCTCCCTTATGGTTCAACATATTTTTGAAGACCCATTTGGTTCCAATAATGGTGGTCTTCTTAGGTCTAGGGACTAAGTCCCATACTTGGCTTCTCTCGAATTGACCTAGTTTGTCTTGCATGGCAATGATCCAATAGGGATCATTTAATGCCTCGTCAATTTTTCTAGGTTCAATTTTGGAAATTAGGGCAACTTCATTAGCCTCATTCCTAAAGAATGATCTAGTCCTAACCCCATGATGGATATCTCCAACAATTTGATCTTGGGGATGACTAGAGGCTAACCTAGTTTGCCTTGGTGTTTTTGGTGCTTCTTGGATGGTGTCACTAGACACAAGCTCACTTGGACTTCCATCCAAACCTAGTTTCCTAAGTTCGAATTGAACTCCTTCTATATCTCCTGATTGATCATTTGCTTTGGAAATTTCCTCAAAAACAACATCAGAAGACTCTTCAACTAATCTGGACTTCTTGTTATAGACTCGGTAAGCTTTGCTGACGAGGGAGTACCTGACCAGTATCCCTTCATCAGCTTTTGCTGTGAACTTTCCAAGGTGGTCCTTGGTGTTTAGAATAAACACCTTACAACCAAACACCCTAAGATGTTTAACTGTAGGTGGTTTTCCAAACCAAAGTTCATGAGGAGTCTTTCCTAGAAATCTATGTATGATGACTCGGTTTTGCACGTAGCAAGCTGTGTTCACAACTTCAGCCCATAAGTAACTCGGTAAGGAGTACTCATTGAGCATGCTCCGTGCGACCTCTTGTAAGACCCGATTCTTCCTCTCCACAACACCATTTTGGTGTGGTGTTCTAGGAGTAGAGAACTCGTGTCTATACCCTCTCTCTTGACAAAACTCTAAAAATCTTTGATTTTGAAATTCGCCTCCATGATCACTCCTAATTATTTTAATTGTTGATGATTATTCATTTTCAACTCTTTTACAAAATGAAATAAAAACATCTAAGGTTTGATTCTTATATTTTAGAAAATAGGTCCATGTATATCTAGTAAAATCATCAATGATCACAAAACAATATCTACTATCATTCAAGGAGATAATAGTGCTACAATCAAACAAGTCCATGTGAAGTAAATCCAAAGCGGTAGAAGTACTTACAGTGCTTTTACCTTTATGTGCAGATTTCATTTGCTTACCCATTTGACATGCATCACAAATCTTTTCTTTTTCATACTTGATGCTTGGTAAGCCACGAACTAGTCCCTTGTTGGCCAATTTCCGGATATTCTTCATGTTCATGTGTGCTAGTCTCCAGTGCCAAAGGTTAGACTCATCTTCTCTTGACATGAAACACTTAACAAAAGCATTAGTAGCACTTTTAAAAAAAACTTGATAAATGTTATCTACTCTTGTACCTACTAGTACCGTGTCAAATGTGTCATGTTATCTAACTAGACATTGACTTGATTGAAAATCAATTGTGTAACTCGCATCACACAATTGACTGACACTTAGGAGATTAAATGTCATCCCCTTGACTAGAAGGACATTCTTAATCATAAGACATTCGGATATTTGAATGTCTCCTATCCCTACAACCTTAAGACTACCATTGTTACCAAAGGAAACATTACCTCTACTTTTTCTTTGAAGGGTAGTGAATAAGGATCTATCACCGGTCATATGTTTGGAGCACCCACTATCAACGAACCAAGTTGATAAATGCTCCCCCTCAACCACGACCTACACAATACGAAAAATAGAAGATTTAGGTACCCAAATCTTGGGACCTAAGACACCTACAATGCAAGACTTAGGCACCCATGCCTTGACCACTTTCCTTTGAACCCTAGGAGTCTTAAGTGGTCTAACATCAGTCCTAGACATTAAGGAAACAAATGATGGTTCTTTAGGTCGGTAACCAATACCGGCCTTGTTGTAAACCACCCTTTGTCCATTTAGAATCATATCTAAGGTCTTGGAGCTAGTTGAGAACTTCTCAAGAACACTCTTGAGTCTCTCAACCTCACTCTTCAAAGATTTGTTCTCATCTTCTAACATTTCTACATGCAAGTCATCAATATCCTCATCCCTAGAGGATTTCAATTGTTCAACTTCTCCTTTCAATGATTTAACCTTTTCTTTTGACTTTTTCAACAAATCGATTAAACATGCAATGGTTCTATAACATTTGTCTAATTCAGGAGAGATTACCTCTTCATCATCCAAAGATGATGAAGCCGCGTTTGAGGAGTCCATGGATTCATCACTGCTCTCCTCACCTTCAATTGTCATGAGTGCTACATGGCGAGTACTCTTCTCCTCCTTCTCTTCTTCGGATGAACTAGAGGATGATTCATCCCATGTGGCCTTCAAGGCATTCTTCTTCTTCTTTGGTTTCTCCTTTTTCTTCTTGAGTTTTGGATAGTCTTTCTTGAAGTGTCCTTTCTTGCCACACTCAAAGCAAGTGATATTAGCTTTATCAATTTTAACTTCACTAGGGTTACCTTTGCCCTTGTAGCGCCGGCTCTTCCTCATCATCCACCTTACAAAGTTGGCCATCTCAGAGGAAGAAGACTCACTGCCATCTGTTAGTAATATGAGAGAAGTGTCCTAAGGCAATCGCCTTATGATTGTAATCATTTACTTTAATAAATGAAAATTCACTATTTGAGTATACATGTTCATGTATTTGATTGAGATCTTGAACTCATTTACTGAATGTCCGCAATACAATTCACAGCATGAGAGAATTTGTGATGAATTCACAACTAGTGATTATCTCTACATGTGCAATTGTGAAGTATTGAAATTGTCCCTAGTCGATGAATTGATAAATACGAACACTATCAATTCTGTTGAGACTAGCATGAGTTATTCTCTAATCAGCTGATTCTCACTGGCTGGTGACATTGGGATGTCCGGAGATAAACATGGATGCTAGTTAAGGGAACTAGTTCATTGGAGTGACTGGCTGTAAGACTTCATATGGTAGTCTACATATAGACATGTCAGTGAAGTTCTTACTGCAGCTTAAGTGCGATGTTTCTTTGACTTGCGGTGTTCAAGTCATCTTGGTCATGGAGACTTATACTTTGACATCTTAAGCAAGCATCTCCATGGAGGTGTGGACCCAGGATGGTTGGGTATAAGCCGAAGTGCCCGAAGATGTTTGAACAGCCTACAAAGGATTCACCACTCCTTGCGAGGAGATGTATACCCGAGGCCTATCGTCGGATTGTTACTCGAAGCCTCTGGCCAGCGCGTTACATGTTCAGAGTATGAATCTCTTAGACACATGTGAGTAATTAGAATCCATTGGACGAGAAAGACATTACTTGGGCTAGGTGTGACGTAGTCAGCCTAGTGGGGACTGACACACATAGACCGTGTCCTGAACCAAGTGGGTATAAGATGGTGAAAGGAATGAGGCACGACTCATTATAGCTGCTGAAGGGTTTCAGAATTCTTTCTGAGGTCAACCGTTGATCTTTCGATTAATTGGGGGTCATGATGTACTACTAGGTGTCACTCATGATCGTTCTATAATTGGTTAATTATGGACGGCCAACATAAATCGAAAGCCTATTTAGTCACACGCACAATGAGTAATCCGAGGGATTTAAAACGAGTTGGAAATTGGATTTTCTGATCAAGAGAAATAAGTCGAATCTGAATTTATCAGAGGCGCATCGGAAGCCTAAAACGGCTAAGTCTTTTGAAGGCTTATTAGGCGAATTAAATGAGTTTAATTCGCGAGGAGGCGGCTCGGTTTGGCCGGCCAAAGAGGGTCCCCACCCTCTTTGGTTTGGCCGGCCACCACATGGAGAGAAAACCAATTTATTTGGTTTAAATTATAAAATAAATCAAGCGCGATTTATTTTATAAAATTATGGATAAATAAATTTATATAAAGAAATTTATGAAAAGAAATTTATATATATAAATTTATTTTCATGGAGATTAAAATAAACTTTAAATGGTTTATTTTATTTTATAAAATTAATTGTGAATTGATTTTTCCATGATAAGAAAAATTTATATAATAAATTTCTTATTCCATAATAAATTGGGAGATGTGTTTGGTTTATTATAAATTTAGTTATAATAAAACTTGGCATAACAGAATAATTCATAAGAAAATTTATAAGATAAATTTCTTATGTAAATTTATTCCGTTAAAAGGGAGACTTGGAAATGGAGAGGCTACTATATAAAGGAACCAAAGGCAAGCCTTGAATTCCAATTAATCAAGAGATTAAGAAGCTCTCTCTCTCTCCCTTATTCTCTCCCTCTCTCTCTCTAGGGCCGGTGCCCCTTTCTCTCTCTAGGGCCGGCACCCCTTTCTCTCTCTAGGGCCGGCACAGCGCCTAGGGTTCCCAAGACCCTCCTCCACCAAGAAGGTGACAAAGAAGTAGAAGAAGCGGATCGCAACTCCTTCCTCTCCCGGATCTTGATTCCGTTACTTGGTGGTTAGTCTTCCATCTTTCTCTCTTGATATTCTAGTTGTGCCTTTGGAGAATCTAGTAGTTCTTGTCGGCACAAAACTCGTGGCTTTGCGAAGTCATCCCGAAGAGAACTCGGCGTGGACGCGAATAGAGGCGAATCTTCCAAGGGACGCTACGGTTGGATCTCGTCCCTTTCTTCGAGTTACGCGAGGTACAAAGTAAATTAGTTTACTTTTTCTGCAAAATTTTAATTTATGATCATGTCCACACACCATAAGGTCGCATGCTAGATACGTGGTTAAAATAATTTGAGAAATTATTTATGCTAAACCTTCCGCTGCACGTAATTAAACTTTAAAATTACGAACCCGTATCCATGTCGACATGCACCCGGTCCCAACACCATCCTCCTCGGACTCGGACTCGGATTCGGATGAAGATGAAGAGACCTCCTTCTCCTTCTTCTTCTCCTTCTTCTTTTTGATCTAGTCCCCTGCCACAAGAGCAATCCCCTTCTCCTTGGAGCCTTTGTTAGCCATCTCGTGTAGCTCCATTTCACAAAATAGATCATCCAATTTTACAATTGACAAGTCCTTAGAAACCTTGTAGGCATTCACCATGGATGACCACAAGGCATTCCTTGGAAAAGCTTTTTAACACGTACCTCACAAGGTCGCGGTTCTCGACCTTTTCGTCAATGGAGTGGAGACCGTTGAGAACTTCTTTGAATCTACTATGAATTTCACTTACCGTTTCACTCTCCTTCATGGAGAGGTTTTGTAGTTGATTGAGGAACAAGTCCCTCTTGTCGATCCTCAAGTCTCGGGTACCCTCATGAAGCTCGATGAGCTTGTTTCACAAATCCTTTGCGCTTGTAAAGGGACCAACCTTGATTAGTTGGTCTTTGTTCATTCCACATTGCAAGGTCACCACCGCCTTCGCATCGGCTTCTCCTTTTCGGGTTTGCTCAGCCGACCAACGTGAAGACTCCAATTCTTTTCCCTCCGCGTCTCTTGGTGGAATGAAGCCTTCCTTCATGGAGAACCACATACCAATGTCGGTCTTGAGGTAGTACTCCATGCGAGACCTCCAATATTGAAAATCGGATCCGTCGAAGAAGGGAGGTCGGGTGGTGCTAAATCCTTCTCTCAAAGCCATTGTTGATAGCTCTCGGATGTTAAGCCGCTTGAACAGAGCCCCAATCTCTGATACCACTTGTTGGTGCTTGGATGGCTAGAGGGGGGGTGAATGTAGCCAGACACAAATTTCTTTCACTTTTGAAACTCTGCACTTAGGGTTAGTCGTAGCACAGCGGAAGCAATACAAAAACAGAGAGATGCAGAAACTAAACCCTAAATTAAGAACAAGCACAAAATGCTAACAAAGAGGATTTACAAGGTTCGGGGATAACTTGCCCCTACTCCTTGGCGTGCCCGTAAGGTGGGCGATCCCTTGATCGTCGGCAGATCAAGCCCCGGAAAATCTGGATAGAATGAATCCTCCTTCTTGGTAGAGTAACCTCTCCACATCGTTTCAACAGAATGAAGTATTAAGTGCAGAGAAACACGAGAAGGAATCTTACAGAGCACTTAGGACAGAAAGAACACAAGTGAACTCCTCACCGAGCTCCACTCAGCACAGATCTCACGCAAGAACTCCCTGCTCTTGGTGTCTTCTTGTTGATGGACTCGCCAAGCTCCTTGTTTCTTCCAAGTGCTCAAGTATCAGAATGTTACTCAAGATTCACAATTGCTTGCTCAAAGAGATGGATCAAAAAGTTCTCCCCAAAAACTGTTTTTCGATCACTTGTAGAGACTTCTTCGCCACCAAGCCTTTAAGCCTCTGCTCAATGAACGCCAGGTCACAGCCACCTCTCTGCAGCTCCCAGCTACTCAACTGCAACTGGCCAGCTATCCTGACCTCTCCTGGACTCCCTGAGCTCCCCTCAACCGAGCCTCAGTCAACATCTCAGTGACGCAGTCATCCGTTGAAACCTGAGAAGGTAAATTGCCAAACCTGATGAAGCAAAAGCCTCCGTTTGACTCTCCTTGAGTGAACCTGAGTTATCTGCACACTTAGCAGGTCATTAGCATAGCAAATCAACAGAGGATCAAATATCAGAAGACTCAGAACAATGATCAGTAGTGTATCAGTAGCAATCAGAACGCGATCAGAACTCTGACAGCATTTTTGAATTAAAGCTGTCAGCTACTGATCAGTCACCAGACTGATCAGAGTGACTCCTGATCAGTCACTAGACCGATCAGGATGGGTCTAGACCGATCAGGCTCCAGCCTGATCGGTCCCCACTAAGAAATCAAAAATCGCGACTTCTTCGTGATCGATCACTAGACCGATCCCAAGTCGTGGATCGGTCACCAGACCGATCCACCCCTTTACAGAGTGATTTTCCAACATCACAGCCCAAACCCACTGATCGGTCACTAGACTGATCAGGATGTGGCCTGATCGGTCTGGGGACCGATCAGAGCACCTCCTGACCGATCAGGCTCCAGCCTGATCGGTTATAGTGAGAAGCTCGCAACAATTGATCGTTCACCAGAATATTCTGAATAGTCTCCCTGATCGGTCACCAGACCGATCAGGAAACGATTAGTTGTAAAATACGACAATTCGAAAATCCGGATCAGAAAATTTTTGGGATTTTTCCGGATAGAGTCTAGGGTTTCCGGCCTATGGGAGGAGCCCAGGGGCTTTATTGTAAAAACTTAAAACTTATCAAGGGTTTACGGGTAAACTCTTGAATTTTGAAAGGGTAAATAATCTAACCCTAGAGATTTATGGATGTGCATTATAAGAAATTGGAGGGTTAAAATGCCCTAAGGGTGAGATTGGGATATTAGAAAAGTGAGGGGCCTTCTTGCAAAAAGCCCCACCCCTTTATAATAAAAGCTTCGGCTGATGTCTCGTGCCCTAAGCCTCCGCCACCCCTTCTTCCTCCATTTCTTCTCCCTTTCCGCGTGCCCTAGCCACGGTCGGGGCCGACGCCTTCCTTCTTCCCTCCCTCGAGTGCCCTAGCCGACGCCGTCGATCGCCCACGTGCCGCCCCACTCCGTCGGTGTCGAGCTCAGCAAGTTGCGCCGCTCATTTGGCGTGCCCTGGCTCTCAATCACAGAGCCACACAGATCATCTGATCTCGGTGCCACACGAATCGGTCGATTGCTTATGATCTATGTTTTCTTCCTAGATTTGATTGTTCCGTCTCTTCTTCTTCCCTTGGTTGTGCGCGCGTCGCCAAACCTGATCTACACCTGCCTGCTTCCGAGGGACTTCCCGCAGGTATTGAGTTTTGATTGGTGATACCACCTTTGAATTTGTATAAGGATTGATTTTTCTCCTCCCTTGCTGTGATGTTGATTTTAATCTACGGAATGGGTCTAGGGATTCAGGAGGGGCTGCCGGGAAGAAGAGACTGATTCATTAGCTGATTTTTCTGAATCGAAGCAGGGATTTTTGGGTATCAATTAAGGTGAGTTTGAATTCTTCTTCCAGTTCTTGGTGATGGTTGACCTTGGATTTCTATGATGGGTTGCTTCCAGGTTGCTGCCGTGAGCTTCTTGGTGGGTGTAGTTCTACCCCCTGCCATGAGGTATGGTGATAGACCTAAGTTGGAATTTTAGATCAAGTGATAGCTTGATATGTGAACTGTGATTGGGTGAAATGTTAGCTTGGTAATTGTTAGGTATCTCGCTATGTACACCTTGAACCTTGGAGCTAACTAGGTTATGGGTTAATTTTTAAGGTGATCATGGGGTTAAATCTAAACTTGAAACCTGACCCCAATCTAGAAAGGGATGATCATTTAATTAGATTAATTAAATGAAATACGAGGGTTAAGTTAATCCTGATACGGTGTAGGAATTGGTTTAGCTATTTAACAATTATTGTGATAGCTAAAACTATGTCCTTGATACAGGATCCTGATTGATTGTTGATTATTGGACGAGGGGTTTTTTGATACGAGCATCTACTTTGAGGCGGGTACCCTTTGACTTATCTTTTAGATATTGTCATATTGCTATGCGTGGTTTGTTATAGATAACAGTAAGATTGTATGCTATATCTGCCTTAGTATACCTGTATTTGATACATGCTACTTATCCTTGAGGTTATCTCCTGATTAGATTCATACAGTCTCAATAGTTGCCCTGTATATATTTTTATGTGCATAGATGTAGAGATATGTTCCCTCTTGCATTTGGACACTGATAGATCACTGGTTACTTTTTCAGTATACTTAGTAGATTACTTGTATCCCATGATATAGAATTCAGACCTGTACCTAGCACACTGAGGTGTTAGTTGAGGACTTGGTGGGTGTTAGTATGCTTGTTCTGGATACTTGTTGCTTATCCCTGAGTTATTATGCTGTTCGTTCCATACAGTCTCAGGTATTGTCATATCTATATGTATGCTTAGATATCTTGATGTATCTCTTGCATTTGACGTTGAGGGATCAGTAGTTTCCTGCCAGTATACCTTGTAGGTTACCAGTATTTCCTGTTATAGGATTCAGACTGAGACTTAGTATACTGAGGACTTGGTGAGGGAGGTATGTGTATCTATCATACACCATCTCTGCATTGTTGCATGCCATCAGCGACTCCCTTGTGGTTGAGCTTATTGTCTTCCGGTACACGATATGCGCACACGACCACTCATGGGTTAGTGGATACTGTAGAGTGTGTGCATTTGCCCTGTATTGCTCCGTTCGGCCACTATTTGGAGGGTGGGTCCGGGCATGGTAGTAGCCAGGGATCCCTTCTCGTACTGAGCCACGAGGAGATGAGAGCTAGACTCCCCCATTGCTTGGGGTAGGAGCGTAGTCTCCGCCAGCATCCTGTCCACCCGGTCACTCAGGAGCAGTGATGGCAGGGTGCGTACAGGTTGTCACAACTCTACCCACGCGGACGTTGTGGACGATGTCCTGACTGGGACTAGGGGTGACACATGTCATTGCACCATGTGCATATTTTGCATCATGCATTGTTTGCTGCACTTGATTTCTGCACTTGTTTGACATGCATATACTGAAGACTTGTTATCTGAGATTATATGTCTATTGGTGTTCCATAGGTATTTATTACCCTCTTTTCAGGTTAGATGGATTCTGGTATGTATCTTTATTCAGTATCTTCAGTATACCCTTTCCTATTGTTCATATGAGACGGTATTAGCGTAGACTCTTATTATTATTATAACGTACTATGCATATCTGCTGGGTATTCGCTGAGTTTATGGACTCACACCGTTGCCATATATTTTTATTTTCAGGCTGAAATACTTGGAGTCGCCAGAAGAGCCCAGTAGCCAGTCCCTACCCATCGATGACAGGGTTTTGATTTTGTACTTGGCGGTGTATTTGTTTCATATTTCTTTTAGGACTTTGTATATGTCTTGTGAGTGTTGTAGTGTGCCCTAAGGGGTTTATGTATTCGTTGATTTGTCGTAAGTCGGACCGGTCCGCAGTCAGGTATGATTTACTTAGTTGTCTTGTGTTTTTATGTTGTGTTATATATATTTTTTTGGAGGCCTGAGGCCAAATATATACTGCGTGGGATGTTTGTATGTGTAAATTGTCCACCGGACAGGGGAGGTGCTGCCCGATTTTCTATTGGACCAGCGGCTCCTAGGTCTCGGGGCATGACAAACTCACTATATGCTCCCTGATCGGTCACCAGACTGATCAGACATCACTGGATCGGTCACCAGACCGATCCACGAAGGAACTCCGTGCCAACTTCCCTGACCGGTCACCAGACCGATCCAAGCAAGGCCAAATACACTCTTAAGTCAAGAGAACGGGCTCCCAGCCTTCTCTGACTCGTGCTCAGTCCCCCGGACCAAGACTCCATGCCCAGTTTCACTCACCGGGACTTCAACCTAGCTTCCCAAGCTAGGACTTGGCTTCACTCACTAGGATTTCATCCAACCTAGCTTCCCATGCTAGGACCTGGCTTCACAAACCAGGGTTTCATCCAACCTAGCTTCTCAAGCTAGGACCTGGCTTCCCAAGCCGGGATTTCATCCAACCTAGCTTCTCAAGCTAGGACCTGGCTTCCCAAGCCAGGATTTCATCCAACCTAGCTTCTCAAGCTAGGACCTGGCGTCCCAAGTCAGGATTTCATCCCACCTAGCTCCTCAAGCTAGGACCTGGCTTCCCAAGCCAGGATTTCATCCAACCTAGCTTCTCAAGCTAGGACCTGGCTTCCCAGGCCAGGGTTTCCACCTAGTCCCACTAGGTATGCCTAGTCCACTAGGTCTTTTCCACACCACCTAGTCCACTAGGTGTGACTAGTCCCCGACCAGGACTTAATCCCAATCATCTCATTAACCTAAACTAAAATCGGTGTCAACACCAAAACAACAATCAGGGTCAGACTGCATCAACAAGATGATCGTAGAAGTTGTTGTCTAAGCTGAGGGGTCGAAGCCCCTTTTATAGGCTTCATTGGGGTGCCTGTGATCAATGAGGCGCCTCATATAGCTTGGTCAAACTCCATCCTCGCGTCGAACTCACAGCAGTGGATAGAGGTTTCATCCAGGGCGCCCTAGACATACAGGGCACCCTGCATCATTAAGTGCCTCCTTCAATGAGGCACCTGGTTGCATTAGGGCGCCCTGGTTAATGGGGGCGCCCAGGAGCCCATTTTCCATCCGCGTTGTTGTTTGTTTGCCTGCTTTGTCTTCACTTTTAGGTACCTACAAGATACATAAATACAAGGCAAACACATGTACAATCTTAGCCTTAACGCCTAAGTTCCCACCCCTGGGAACGCACCTTCAGCCTACTCCTCTTAGGAGACAGTTGCCACCCGGCCTATCCGGATGGACTTTTACTTAGCCTTCGATACTCTCGGATCTCGAGACATCCAAACCTCGACCAGTCTCTACTTATGTCGTTAGTCATCGCTCAGCTAAGTTGCTCAATCCATTGGACCAAGACTTCATGCCCAAACCCTAGGTCCAGGACTTCGGTGCCCAACCTTCGGCCAGGACTTAGTGCCAATTCCTCGAACTAGGTCTTCGTGCCCAACCCTCGGTCAGGTCTTAGGTGCCCAGCCCTCGGCCAGGACTTAGTGCCCAATTCCACAAACCAGGACTTAGTGCCCAACTTCACTCACCAGGTCTTAATGCCCAGCTTCACTCACCAGGTCTTAGTGCCCAATTCTTAGAACCAGGACTTAGTGCCTAGGTTAACTAGGACTTTTCTTCACTTTGTTACTCCTCTCTTGACTCACCCTTCCCTTGTTCAATGTATCACTGACTTAAGCATATTGTTAAACAATGAAACACTTAGAGGAGGACATCACTGTTGCATCTTGCACCAATAATCTCCCCTTTTTTGATGTTTGACAATATCTTAAGTTAGATTGGATGAAAGGGCTAAATTATGATCCTTGAAAAAAAAAATTATCTAAGTTTTGAAAATACATTTTGATCTTTGGGAGAAAAACATTTCTAACATAAGCTCACTCTCCCTTTTTTGAAAAAAAACATTTTGATTTTCATTGATCCTTGGGAAGAAAGAAGAAATTTTTTTTCTAACTTAAGCTCACTCTCCCCCTTTGTCATAAATCAAAAAAATGACAAAAACACTTGCACCAACAATGAAAAAAAACTCCTTTCAAAACACTTGTATCAATATTTGAAAGCATAGCAACGAGCTAGTTAAAAATACAATTGTACTAACAGAAAATTAATTTTACTTAAATTGCACCAAAAAATTACACTTTGAAAAGTATTGTGCAAATCAAAAAAATATTTTGAACTTAGAAAATTTTCACTTTAAAAAATATTACCTTAGAAAAATTTCCAATTGAGAAAGGAATTGTACACATAAAAAAATTTTTCCTTTGAAAAACATGCACTTTTCAAAAATATTTCACCTAGAGCTTTTTGCACTTTTAAAAGAATATTTTGAAAATATTGTTTAAAAACTTGTACTTTGAAAGATATTTTTCTTTTGAAAAATTCGTACTTTGAAAAATTTATACTTTGAAAAGTTTGTACTTTGAAAGATCTATATTTTGAAAAATATGTACTTTTGAAAAATATATTGAACTTTTTGACATATGCAAGTACTTTTTGAAAAATGCATTGAACTTTGAAAAGTGCAAGTACTTTTTGAAAAATATTAGTATTTTTGAAATGTATAAGTACTTTTTGAAAAATATTAGCATTTTTGAAATCACAATAATTTACTTGACTTGGTTTATTTTCAGTCTGACACAATCCTAGGAAACCTTGTTAGCTACAAGGACATTTCCCTAAGTGTCTAGAAATTCTCCAAACTCAAGTAAATTTTCGACAGTGATTCAAAAAAATAGTTTTCGAAAGTGATAAAAAAATGATTTAAATTGGTAGTATTTTGAAAAGGAAAATGCTTATATTTTCAAAAGAATTTTGAAAAATCGTGTATTAAAATATATTATTTTGAAATGTTCAATAATTCTTTTAATCTAAACTCTCCCTAAACTTGACATAGTCCTTGGAAGCTTATTGACCACAAATACTCTTCCTCTAAGTCTTTAGGGTTTAGTCTAGACCAAAAGAATTATCTAGTAATTTCAAAAAAAATAATTGCCAAAAATAATTTTCCTAAAAACACTTGTCAGAAGGTTTTCTTTTGACTTAGACTTCCCTTAAATTTGACACATCCTAGGAGTTCTTGTAGATCCTGAGGTAGACTTTCCTCTGTGTCTTTAGGGATTATCAAGATCAAAAGGGAAATAAGCACAATTTTTAGAATGCATTTTGAAGTATTGGCATTTCGAAAAAATGAGTATTTGAAAAACATATTTTGAAATGAAAGTAATTTGTCATGCACAGTTTTCGAAAATCATAAGTGATAATAATTTTTATAAAGCATAGTTTTCGAGAAACATTTTGAAATGATAGTGATTTGTAAGGAGTAGTTTTCGAAAAGCATAAGTGATAATGATTTGTAAAGCACAGTTTTCGAAAAAACCAAAAACCTTTTTAAAAGAATAAGACACTCCCCCTGTATCCAACACCGTTTGACTCTATCTAACTGCCTTAAAGAACTTTAGTGTTGACCTAAGAGGCTTGTGTCTAATTGTGTGAGTCAAACAATTTTTCAAAAAGATATAATTTTGAAAATCTATCATATATAATCAATCAGACAAACATGAAATCTATAAAAACATTATTATGTTAAATCACTATTTTGAAAAAATATTTTTAGAAAAATATTCTAAGAATTTTGGAAAACTATTTTTAAAAAAGGAATTTTCAATTTATTAGTCCTTAACATCTCACCCATATTAGATGTCTCAGTACAATCAAGCAAGGTTGCCTTATAGGTGCATTGTGAGATACTTGAATCAATTTTCTTAATTTATTGTTAAATCTAAGATTTAATCGAAACTTATGTTAGATTCAAATTTATCAAATAGTAAAGTGAATTTGATTTTCGGTAATCGGCTTCCAGGTCATGACGAGGCACAAAGGCCTTATTTGGTCGTAGCCTTATTGGAGCAACAACCCTTTCCTTGACAAAGCCTTTTATCGAAAATTCATTTTCAAATTACTTCTTGAAAAATTTTGGTCTAACTAGTTTAGGTTTTGGATCGGTAGCTTCGGCTAGTTCTACCAGACTAAACAGACCAAGTAGGGTACACCTTACCTTACTTGACCTTATTAGAAGGGCTTCCCTAACGTACTATCATCTCACCTCCACCTAATACTAGGTTGTTCAAGTTTCAACTAGTCTTTTTCCTATAACCGTTCTAAATCATGCATAAAATTAAACATGAATGACATAACATAAATTTTAAAGAAATAGCAGATGCATGTACATGGTATTAATGCATGAGTGAAACAATTCAAATCATTTTACCTAAGTTTCTAATGATGTATCAAATTCCCGATTTGATACATGTCGTGTGAACCACCGAATATGCCAACCCACTTTGACATATTTAATATTATTAATTTAATTGTTGTAGTTTGGGTAAGATTTTATTTAATTTGAGTTTAAGTTATTTTAAGAATTAATTGGCATTAAATTAATTAAGGATTAATTGAAGATAAATTAATTAAAGTTAAGTTGATTAAAGATTAATTGAAATTAAATTAATTAAAGATTAATTGAAGTTAAATTAATTAAAGATTAATTGAAGTTAAATTAATTGAAGTTAAATTAATTAAAGATTAATTGAAGTTAAATTAATTAAAGATTAATTAAAGTTAAATTAATTAAAGTTGAATTAATTAAGAGTTAATTAAATTAATTAAGAATTAAATTAAATTTAAATTAATTAAGAATTAATTAATTAAGATTTAACTTAAAATTAATTAAGGATTAATTAATTACGAATTATATTAAAATTTAAATTAAGGATTAATTAAAATTAAGAATTAATTGATTTTAATGTTAAATAAAGGATTAAATTAAGGTTTAAAAATTAATTAAAATTTAATTAAAGTTTTTAAGATTTATCTTGATTTAAGTTTCAAAATTTCTGAGTTGGTTAAAAGTTGTGGGTTTAATTTCATCATTTTAATTATTTCGAAAATATCTGATTCATTTACTGTTTCTTCTTTATTTAATTTTTCGAGTTTTTCTAACAATTTTGATTTGTTTGTCTTTTTGTAAATTTTATTAACTATAGCCTTAATTGTAGAAAATTCATCTTCCTCCTCATCCTCATCATTAAAATCACATCCTTCTACATCTTCATAGTAGGTGGAGTAATTTGGGCCGCTAGTTAATTTTCAGGATTATCCATGTAACTAACTAAATTATTATTTAAAAAGATTTCATTTTCAATATCCTCAGAAAAACCTTCAAAAATATTTTCAATGTTATCCTTAACATCATCTTTAATATCCTCACAATTATTTTCAAAAAAATCATGTTTAATCTCAGAAATATCTTCAATATTTTTAGGATTAATCTAAAAATTTTCAGAATTAATTTTAGAATTATCATTTGTATTTTCAGATTTAATTTCAGAATTATCTGAGAGATTATTAGAATTAATATCAGAAATATCTTTAAAATTATCAGAATTAATTTTTGAAATTATTGAATTGATATTAAGGATTAAATAGTTAATTTTTGATATTTTAACCTTATCTACATTTTGTAACTGGTCATGCAAGATATTTATTTGACTACGCAATAATTCTAATTTAAGAGAAAAATTATCTAAATTACCATATGACAGTGCAGTAATTTGTAAATTTTTTGAAACGTAAATTTTTCGTACCTTTGCCGGACACTTATTCTTGTAGTGTCCGTGCTTTTGACATTTGAAGCATTGCACGTGGCTCTTGTCCCTTCGGACTCCGGGTGCTAGTACTTCCTTTGTTGCCGGCGGTGAAGGACGAGTCTTACGAGTAGGACACTGATTTTTATAGTGTCCTCTCTCCCTGCACTTAAAACATATAATATGGAATTTAAAATTGACCATAATAAAAAATTATACCTGATTCACCCCTGGGCTCCCCCTCAACTCCTGGCGTCTTTGCTGTTGAGGCAATCTATGGTTTGGAGTGACCATAAGTTTTGATATTTGGGCAAAGGGTTTAAGTTAGGTTTACCCTTGTGTATTTGATATGTGTATGTGAGTGTGCAGGATGTACAGGTTACACATATTGACTTGGCTGGACGGCTTCGGTACAGTGAAGGGTGGCATGGAGACAAGCCGCGGGCTTGTGTGCGCACCTAAGGGACTATGGAGAGCAGGGACGATGAGCTGAGGGGCGCGAACTTCGAGGTATGCGTGAAGGATGACATGGAGGCAAGCTGGAGGCTTGCGTGTATCCGAGGGACGGGAGCCGAAGATGAAGAGGGCGCGAAGGCAATAGTCGAGGCTGCTGGTGAGGGGTCAGCTGAGTCGTGAGGGTACGAGTGCTGAGTGATTGTACTCGGGAAAAATCCTAGGGTTCGAGTGCTGAGAGAAGTGTACTCGGGAAGGGAAACCTTAGGTGTGTGAGTGGACCAGTCGATTGCCCTTGGGACAGTCGACTGATAAAACTCACAGAAAGTTTTCGACTGGGGACCAGTCGACTGCCCTGGGAGTAGTCGACTGGTAAAGTAAAAAACTAGCCGTTACAACGAGCCGTTGGATTGCTGTTTGGCTGGCACCAGTCGACTGCCCTGGGAGCAGTCGACTGGTGGCGAGGGTTTCAGCCATAGTTCTATTTAAGAGCACTTCGTGTTGGCTAAAAGGTTGACAAATTTGGCTTTGGGTGAGAGTCAAATAGTAGTCTAAGAGCTCGGATATTGTCGAGGTGTTGTGGCGAGGTTTCTCCACCCACAACGAGCGACAAGGGCTAGCTGGAGGGTATCCGGGGAGTGATCCACCGAAGCATTCTTGGATTAGTCACCCCTAGGGGTGGATACCAAGTAAATCTCTGTGTTAGCATTGTTTTCTTATTGTTCAATGTATGTTTGTATTGTGCTAACCCTTTTGTAGAGAAAGATCAAGAAAATTGCTATTCACCCCCCCTCGAGCATACGTCAACGATCTAACAAGTGGTATCAGAGTGAAGGACCGCTCTCATTGGACTAACCGCCAAGGGAGGAAAGAAATCTAGAGGGAAAATGATGGAAGATAAGCTAGGGGATGACATCTACACTCCACCCCCCTACGATCATGAAGATTTCGGGTATTGGAAGACAAGAATGGAGACATGGTTTGGAATGAAGTGGGACCTTAGGATTGCGCTTGAAGAGCCATTCGAAATTCCAAAGGATAAGCACGGGAAGAAGCTTCGCCCTAGATATTGGAATCAAGAGCAACAAAATCAATCTAGGGTAAATGAAAAGGTAATTGGTACATTGATTAATATTTTGCCTAACCATGTTTTGAGTAGTGTAGGGGTATATAAGAATGCACATGATCTATGGAAAAAGATAGAAGAAGTCCATGAAAACCCTACACGAGGTCAATTGGTGGAAGAACCCGAGGAAGTGAGCTCAAGAGCCGAAGAGGAGGAACAATCAAGTGAGAAATCCTCTATGTCATCAAGATAAGAGGTCTCAAATTCAAGAATTGAAGGGAGGAGAGACCCTCATCCATACCGGAGCAAGAAGAAGCTCCTACCTCCACCAAAGCAAGGACTAAAGACCACATTGTATGCTTTGGGTGCAATGAAAAGGGACACTACAAGGATAAATGTCCAAAGGGTAAGAAAAAGGAGGTAAACTCTCAACCCATTTCAAGTTCTTTTAAATCTAATATGGGTTGTAAGAATGGAGAAGCCCAAGAAAAGAAAAAGAAGATTAGATGCTTTACGTGTGGTGAGTTAGGGCACTACCACACGAAGTACCCTAAGAGTGGAGACCTCAAGAAAATGGAGCACTTGAGAAGATGGGAGAAGGAGGAACGAAAGAAAAGGAGCTCACAACAAGGAGGAACTACAAGGGTAAGGGAGGTAATCCCTAAATTTAAATTACAATGCAATTCAAATTCAAGTTCCTCCATGGATGTTAGAATCAATGAAAATTGTTTGCTTGTGCATAATCATGGTTTTAAATATAATGATAAAAGCAAGGATAACAAGGTAGATCAAAACCCTAGGAAAAGCATGCATCATGATAGACCTAGGACCTTTGTACCTAAGGATCAATGCATAAATCCCAAGAAGGGGAGACATATGCTTAGAAAAATGGGTAGGTCTAGGAATGTCCAAAGTGGACATATGGACTCTAGGTTTAGAAGTCTAGAAAAGGAAAATCAAGCCTTAAGAGCAAGACTTGATACATTGGAGAATACCCTAGAAAGATTCAAGGTTTGATCTAAGGGCTTAGATATGGTGTTGGGTAGTTTAAAACCCAACTATGATAGATCGGGGTTGGGATACCGGTCTAAGGTCTCCAATGCCAAAGGAAAGAAATATGCTAGGGAAGCATATAATTATGGCAAGAAGGAGAAACCCAAAATGGCAAGGGGGTGCCATTTAAAGGGAAAGATAAGGACTTAACCAAGACAAGGTGTCCAAGGTTAAGAAGGTTAGATTTGTAGGCCAAGAATCACCGGGGGCTCACCGGTGTGGCCTAGTGTGGATTGAGTCACCTAAGTAGGTGGCTAGGGCTAAGAGCTCAAGGGGGAGCTCTAGGAGCTTTTGGGGTCCATGGTAAATGGATCTCAAGAGATGGTTTTTCTAGAAAGTCTAGGTGAATTAGGAAATGTGCCAAAAGGATTGGAAGACTAGGGTAAGTCTTAATCCTAGAGAATTGACACATTAAAAGGAGAATTATGGAGAAAAAGGTGAAAATATGATTATATTGGGTAAAATTAGGTCTTAATGTGTGAATATCATATATTTCAGTAATAGAAATGAATTATGAGCAAGTATAAGAAGATACATTGAGGAGAAGTCACAATTAAGACTTTTGGAGAAGCTTGAATGATACAAGTTAGGAGAAGTAGAGTTTCGTGTCAATCTTGGGATCTGGAGTACATTTGTTTGGAAACATATTTTTCCCAAGTAGACATAGGCTCCACAAATCTCTCCACGAAATTTCAGAATTTTTGGAGATTTGTGGAATTAATTAAGCATTTCTGAAATTAGGCCGAAAATCTGAAATTCAGGTATCAGTCGACTGCCCTGGGGGCAGTCGACTGATCATATCCAGAAAACATTGTGTGAGTTTGGCAGTCAACTGCCTCAGGGGCAGTCGACTGTCCATAGGTTCTAGAATAAAAGACATATTGGATAGTAAGAAATTGCAAAATTGGATGATAGGATAAGGCTTTGGATTAAAATCCTTGATTATAATTTCGTATTCCTTGAATAAAATGTTACCCCATGATTTAATGAAATAAGGCCTTATTGATATCTTGAAAATCAAGGAAGATTGATAAGTTTCCCATATGTATCTAGGATTAGGAGATGAAAAGGGGAGAATTGAAGACAATTCCATGTGTTAAATTATAATGGTTAGCCTTAGCAAACATATGGAATTATAGATAGATTTCAGAATTGATACAAAATGACCATTCTTGAGGAGATTAGAAAATGTACCAAAAGTCAAGCACATTTGATATTCCTCATGAAATCATATCTTTCTAGGATATGGTATATCATAGCAAATGTGCTTGCAAATTCTTAGATTTTTCCAGGTTTTCTAGGATTTTCTAGAAGGTTCTAGGGTAGAAAACTTGAAGTGTTGAGTTAGGATTAACTTAACATGGGAATTTGTAATGTTAAGTTGGGTAGAACTTATTGAGTTTATGTTGTTAAGTTGGGTAGAATATAACCTTGGTGAATTGAAAATTAGGAGAAGACATAGGTCAAGGGGGATGTTGCCTCTTGTTTGCCTTAATTTTCATAAGAAATTTTAGATTTTGTGTCAAACCTGGGAATGGTGATAGATACATTTTGGAATATATTTTTCCCAAGTGGGTATGGGTACCACAAATCTCTCTACAAAATTTGAGAAATTTTGGAGATTTGTGGAATTAGTTGCATTTCTGAATTTGGAGTCAGAAATGTTGAAAAACTGATCTTTAGAGTATCAGTCGACTGCCTTGGGGGGCAGTCGACTGGCCAGGGCTGGATTGGGTATCCAGCAGCTGGTTTGTGTCCAAATGATGTAAAATAAGTATATGGGGGGTTAGTACACTGTGTTTAGGATCATTGGGGATTAAAAGATCCAATAATTGGGATATTGTTGGAGTCTTTTTGATGTTAGGCAAAAGGGGAGAAGTGTTGGGTTTAATTTGGGAAACCAAATACTCCTTTGCTAGAAACCCTAGGTTTAGGGGGAGCATAGATGAAGGGGACCATGGTTGCTCCATTCTTGGCATAAGGGGGATCTTGGAGAGGTTCTTAAAAAGCCTTTGTAAATCCAATGTAGGGGGAGCTTTGGAGAAGCTTTAAAAAGCCCATTTTTGGTGAAATTCCTAACTTGGGAAGTTAGGTGTGGGATGCCTTGGGATAGGATCCATGACTGGTTATTGGTTTACATTTGCATATGCATTGGCAGTGTAAGTCTAAGGGGGAGTCTTGGCAACGTAAGTCCAAAATGATTGTTTTTGCATTGTTCATTGCTATTTACTTCTATTTATTTTCTCTAACTTAAACGTAATGCCAAACATCAAAAAGGGGGAGATTGTTGAGGCAATCTATGGTCCGGAGTGACCATGAGTTTTGATGTTTGGGCAAAGGGTTTAAGTTAGGTTTACCCTTGTGTATTTGATATGTGTATGTGAGTGTGCCGGATGTACGGTTACACATATTAACATGGCTGGATGGCTTCGGTATGGTGAAGGGTGGCATGGAGACAAGCCGCTGGCTTGTGTGCGCACCTGAGGGATTATGGAGAGCAGGGACGATGAGCTGAGGGGCGCGGACTTCGAGGCATGTGTGAAGGATGGCATGGAGGCAAGCTGGAGGCTTGCGTGCATCCGAGGGACGGGAGCCGAAGATGAAGAGGGCACGAAGGTAATAGTCGACGCTGCTAGTGAGGGGTCAGCTGAGTCGTGAGGGTACGAGTGCTGAGTGATTGAACTCGAGAAAAATCCTAGGGTTCGAGTGCTGAGAGAAGTGTACTCGGGAAGGGAAACCTTAGGTGTGTGAGTGGACCAGTCGACTGCCCTTGGGGCAGTCGACTGATAAAACTCACAGAAAGATTTTGACTGGGGACCAGTCGACTGCCCTGGAGCAGTTGACTGGTAAAGTCAAAAACTAGACGTTACAGCGAGCCGTTGGACTGCTGTTTGGCTGGCACCAGTCGATTGCCCTGGGAGCAGTCGACTAGTGGCGAGGGTTTCAGCCTTAGTTCTATTTAAGAGGACTTCGTGTTGGCTGAAAGGATTGACGAATTTGGCTTTGGGTAAGAGCCAAATAGTAGTCTAAGAGCTCGGATATTGTTGAGGTGTTGTGGCGAGGTTTCTCCACCCACAAGGAGCGACAAGGGCTAGCCGGAGGGTATCAGGGGAGTGATCCACCGAAGGATTCATGGATTAGTCACCCTTAGGGGTGGATACCAAGTAAATCTCTGTGTTAGCATTGTTTTCTTATTGTTCATTGTATGTTTGTATTGTGCTAACCCTTTTGTAGAGAAAGATCAAGAAAATTGCTATTCACCCCCCTCTAGCATACCTCAACGATCTAACATTTGCTCCGTCGGCTGTTAGTCCGGTGAAGAGCGACCAGGCTTTGATACCACTTGTTGGACCGGTGCCGTCAATAGAGGGGGGGTGAATATCGACCGTAAAAATCTCGCGGAAACTTCATAGAAAAACTCATCTTGCAGATCTTCGTTCTAGACTCAGAGTTAGTACCACAGTGGAAAATAAAAACGGAAAAATTAACAACAACACAGATTGCACACGGGATTTTTTACTTGGTTTCCGACCCCCCAGGGTCAGTACACCCAAGGCCTAAGCACAGGAACACCCGTCTACTAATGGTCTCCTTTCTGGACTTTCTGGAGGCGGAGAAATCCGTCTTACAGTGCAAGAGTTACAATCAAAAGATACAGAAATTACGTGCATAATAAAACACAAACTAAAATAAAGAAGGTCGAAGACTCAGCCAATCTGGAACTCCAATGTGCCGCGCACTTTCTCCCAGAGCTTCCTTGGTCGTAGAGCTTCGTCGTTAGCGCTTTTCTTCCGTTCGAAATGCTCAGAATGATCGTAGAAGTTGTTGTCTGAGCTGAGGGGTCCAAGCCCCTTTTATAGGCTTCATTGGGGCACCTGTGATCAATAAGGCGCCTCATATAGCTTGGTCAAACTCCATCCTCGCGCCGAACTCACAGCAGTGGATAGAGGATTCATCCAAGCGCCCTAGACATACAGGGCGCCTTGGATCATTGAGGTGCCTCCTTCAATGAGGCTCCTAGTTCCATTAGGGCGCCCAGGAGCCCATTTTCCAGCCGCGTTGTGTGTTTGTTTGCCTGCTTTGTCTTCACTTTTAAGTACCTGCAAGATACATAAATACAAGGCAAACACATGTACAATCTTAGCCTTAACGAAATGGTTTTGACTTCGGGTTTCCACGAAACCCTAGGTTGAACCGACGCCTAAGTTCCCACCCCTGGGAATGCTCCTTCAACCTACTCCTCTCAGGAGACGGTTGCCACCCGACCTATCTGGATGGACTTTTACTTAGCCTTCGATACTCTCGGATCTCGAGATGCCCGAACCTTGACCTGTCTCTACTTATGTCCTTAGTCATCGCTCAGCTAAGTTACTCAATCCCTTGGGCCAAGACTTCATGCCCAAACCCTAGGTCAAGGACTTCGGTGCCCAACCCTCGGTCAGGACTTAGTGCCCAATTCCTCGAACTAGGTCTTCGTGCCCAACCCTCAGTCAGGTCTTAGGTGCCCAGCCCTCGGCCAGGACTTAGTGCCCAATTCCATGAATCAGGACTTAGTGCCCAGCTTCACTCACCAGGTCTTAGTGCCCAGCTTCATTCACCAGGTCTTAGTGCCCAATTCATAGAACCAGGACTTAGTGCCTAGGTTTTTTTTTTTTTTTGAAAAGAAGATCCATACTAGAAAGGGGCCAAACTTGACCTTCTAGTATAGAATTACAAGAGTCTCAAAAGAATTAAAAAAAACATACATCTTCCAAAACTTAAAACTGTAATTTTTGGTCTTCATGCTCGCAAAGAAAGTCTCTGCCGCCTTAGATCCAACCTATCCAAAATTTGATATTGTATCATACGTTTGCCTCAGCTAAACCAACTACCAAAGCAATACATTCGCTCTTTAAACAGTGATTTTCTCTAATTGCAATCTTGACTCCTGCTTATACACATCCAACAGCCTTGATGAATAATAAAAAAAACAGTTTTATTGCAGCACCTCTGTTTTCCATCAATTCTTTGTCGTATCAGTTCGACTTCAAAGATTCTTTGTCGCTATGTACCACTTTCCACACCCGAAGTTCACTTTTGGCAAGTGACCAGCCAAAAACGGATTTTAAAAGTCTTTACCGTAGTCGTTACTACGGACTAGATAGATCAAAGATGGATCTATTCATCCTTTTAGGCTTTTTGGCCAAGCCTCAGCCATCAACGGATTTGAGATGTCTTTACCGTAACCGTTTGCTACGGACTAGATGAATCAATTAAGGTGGATTCATTCACCATCCAAAACAGCAGAATATATATAGAGATTTCAGCCTTTAAACAACTTTTGCTCTGACACTTTTGAACCTCAGCCAGCCTTCATTTCCACAGCAAAAATAGCTAGAATCATTAGAACCATAGACATTTGTAAATCCTTAGATCTCAGTAGCCCAGAATCTGAGAACCAACAAAATTCAGTGTTTCAGAATGCGCAAAAATCCAACAAAACTAGCAGCAATTACAGCCCGTTCCTGAAGAAAACTGACGAAACTGAAATGGTGAGGATATACAGTGAAGCATCAGAGAACTTCAATCAGCCTATATAGCACAAAACTGATATTCTCGTAGCATATACAGTCTGCAGAAAAAGCTGAAAATCTATGATCTTATATTATCAGATAACAGGTTTTCATAGACCTTCTTCCCAGTTAATACAAAAATATAAGGCAAGAAAATAGCATATTCAGAATCTCTGTGGACTGCAAACCATCCTTCCGAAAAAGAGAAGAAAAGTTCTCTCTTCCAGCCAATACAACTGAAACCATATTAAACCACTCCAGCCATAGCAAACTCTTCGAAGGAAAATAGCATATTCAGAATCTCTGTGACTGCAAACCATCCTTCCGAAAAAGAAAAGAAAAGTTCTCTCTTCTAGCCAATACAACTGAAACCATATTAAACCACTCCAGCCATAGCAAACTCATCGAAGGCTTCTAAATTACATAAAACCACCTTCAATTCTTTCAAAAAATAATGCCATAAAATCCCAGAAAACTGCTCCATATTTTACTCTGATAACTGTTGAGATTTAAATCTGCTCTTAATCCGCTAACATTAATTTTGTAAACATGCTGTAAGACACAGTTGACACCATCCCAGTTACATTCAGAATCTATTACAATAATTTCCTATCAAGTCTAAGATTTGGAATACCCAACCTATCAACCTTACATATGCCATATAAGGTTTTATCAATTTCATGTCTTAGCATCACCTTTTCTCCTTCATATTTAAAAGCCTGATTAGCTAAGAAATCTGCTGCTGTGTTTGCTTCTCTAAACACATGAGAATAAACCACACCATTTTCTATTAACAAACTTTTGATTTTTAGAATGATCTTTCTATTTTCCCATCCAATTGAAGAAGATTGCAATGTTTTCAAAGCTACCAATGAATCTGATTCTAACCAAAGAGGCAAAAAATTTTCCTTAACACATATCTCTAAACCAAAAAGTATTGCCGTTAATTCTGCTTTAATATTTGACATAACTCCAAGCCTTCCATATTTAGCTATGAGGAACTGCCCATTATGATCTCTAGCTATAAATCCATATGAAGATTCTCCAGGATTACCTTTTGAACATCCATCCATGTTTAATTTGAAACAACCATTATTCGGCCTCATCCATTTCACCACTGTGATAGTATTTCTGATTTTTGTCATACTGGATAACCCCCACTCTTTAGCAAGCCTTGAGAAACCCTTCCAATGCTTACCTTTAATAATTCTTGCAGCTTCCCCTAACACAAGATATTGCATTATCTGATTCTTTATTTTAGTTGCATCATGTTGTAAACCTTTATGTTTAGCATTATTTCTCCCAACCCATACGTACCATAAGATGAGAAAGGGGATAGCCTCTCTTATGTGTCCGCCATATGACCATTCTGTTCCAATTCTCCAAGCCTCTAACGATGTTCCATACACACCAAATTTCTCACTAAAGAAGGACCAAACTTCTCTGGCTACCTGACACTCAAAAAATAAATGATTCCAAGACTCTATAGATTTACAATAGAGACATTTAGAGGCTAAATATATACCTCTATGTTGTAAAACAGTATCAACTGGTAGCCTTTGCTTCAAAAATCTCCATGGAAAAATTGTAATATTCGGTTTAAGCAGTCCACTCCAAAGAGCAGCAAATAAAGATCCTTTTGATTGAGTCTCTCTCACACTATTCCATGCCATTTTCAATGAAAACATACCATCAACTGAAGACTTCCATATAATTTTATCTGGTATCTCTGAATTTACTGCAACCTCCGACACTTCAGCAGCCAAAGAGTTTGGTATCAGCCTCTCAATATTATCAAGCTTCCAATAATTATCTTCCATCAAATCAGAAACCCTTAAATCAGCATTACCCACCATATCACAAGATTGAAATAAAGGACCACTATCCAACCAACAGTCATACCAAAATTTTATCTTCCCTTCCCCCAAGATCCAGCCTATATTAGACACCGCCAAGCTGTGGACTTTGATTAACCTGCGCCATACATGTGAAGCATTGTTTTTCAAAGAAACAATAGTAGGATGTGAAAAATGACAATACTTCCTGAATAGAAAATTCGCCCATGGTGTGGTTTGCTCTCTAAATCGAAACCATAATTTCACTGCCATTGCCAGACTGAAATCAGCAAGTTTTCTTATCCCTAAACCACCTTCTAATTTTGGTTTACAGATATTAGACCAAGCTACCCAATGTAATTTCCTTTTGTTATCTGTAGAACCCCAAAAAAATCTTGCAAAACACATCTCTAATTTATGTAAAATTGAAAGCGGAGGGAGAAGCAATTGTAACAAATAAAGAGGCATGGAAGTTAAAACACTCTGGATTAATAAAAGACGACCCCCATATGAGAGGCGTGAAATGTTCCATCCAATCAATTTCTTCCTTATTTTTTCTATGATTGGTTGAAAATATTGATTCTTTCTGTGTCCAGTAAAAATAGGGATGCCTAAGTACAACATAGGCCATGAACCTTCCATATAACCCGTAATGACTGAAATTGAACTTCTGCGTGTAGCTGGTATGTTTTTTGCAAAAAATAACAAACTTTTACTAGCATTTACCATCTGACCAGACTGAGCCTCATATTTATCCAGAAAAATCTTTAACTTTTTTACACAATCGATAGACCCATTTAAGAAGATTATAACATCATCAGCATAAGCTAAATGAGACAATTTCATATCACAACCCGTAGCAAAAAATAGCTTTGGATTGTTAGCAAAGAGATTTTCTAAACCCCTCGAAAAGAATTCTGCAGCAATAATAAACAGAAATGGAGATAAGGGATCACCTTGTCTTACACCTCTTGTAGCCTTAAAAAATCCCTTAAGATAACCATTGATTCGAACTGAAAACCAACAAAAACTTATACATCTCTTAATCAAATCTATAAAGAAGTTGGAAAATCCAAAAGCAGCCATAATTTTGAATAAAAAGTACCATTGCACCCTATCAAAAACCTTTGTCATATCCAGTTTCATAATCAAATTCCCTCCTCTGACATGAAAATTTATTTTATGAGTAAGCTCCTGAGTCAAAAGGATGTTATCTGAAATTAATCTATTTTCCACAAAGCCACTTTGAGCCGGGGATATAATCTTGCTTAATACCCTTGTCAATCTTTTTGCTAGCAATTTAGAGATTATCTTATAAGAAACATTGCATAGACTAATTGGCCGAAAATCTTGCCATTTTTGAGCACCTTCTTTTTTTGGGATCAAGATAATTGTTATAGCAGACATACCCTTCGGCAGATAACCACCTTTTAAAAAATCCTCCACCACTTGATAGACATCTATTTTAATTATGTCCCAGCAAGCAACAAAAAAAGCAACAGAGAATCCATCCGGACCAGCCGCACTGTTTTGATTCATTTCCATTAAAACCTGCTTTACTTCTTCTATAGATGTCTGAGCTGATAACTCTGCATTTTCCGCATCAGTAATAAGTGTAGGAATATGATTTAAATCTGCTTCTGTGTGATCAGATCCTCCCCCAGTTAACATTTGCTCAAAATATTTAGAACCCGATGCTCTAATTAATTCTGGCTGCTCCAAACATTCTCCTTCATCCCATATACGAAAAATTCTGTTAGAGATTTGCCTTTTCTGAACCTTATCATGAAAAAAATCTGGTATTCTTGTCTCCTTCCGCCATCCATTTAATCGCCGCCTTTTGCCTCCAAAAATCTTCCTCCATTTGTAATATTTTAAAAAGATGCGCTTGATTTTTGTTTTTGAATATTCTATTTTCATCAGTAGGCTCTAAGTCATATTGTTTCTCTGATATTGCAAATTGTTCTTCAGCCTTTTTCACATTATTTTGAATGTTCCCAAACACTTCTTTGTTCCACCATTTCAAATGGTTTTTAAGCCTTTTCAGTTTAAATTGCAGATTTATAAGACCCTTTGCATAGCTAGGCAAATTCCAATTGAGCCTCACTGTTTGCATAAATCCATGATGCCTAAGCCACATATTCTGAAATCTGAAAGAAGCTACTGTCTTCACCATTTTAGGAAAAGAGATCATTAATGGACAGTGGTCTGATGCTGCCCGACTTAAATGTTCAACCCGAACTGAAAAGCCACTTTCTTGCCAAGCTGGAAGGATTAAGACTCTATCTAATCGCTTCCAAATTCTATTATTTGTCCATGTGAAGCAATCCCCCACATATCCCGCATCAATTAAACCAGTAAGCATCATAAAATCATTAAAATCTTCCATAGCTCCTGATCCTGATCCAATTCCACCTGAGTGTTCTGAAACATTAGCGATAACATTGAAATCTCCACCGACAAGCCAAAATTTCTCTTCACTCAGCTTTAATTGCACCAACTGCTCCCATAGTTCATATCTATCAGCTCTTGAACATTTAGCATATACAATTGTAACCAACATCTCTATAGGAAATAGATTAGATTTCAAACATATATGCAAAAATTGCTCATGATTAACTATAACAGAACAATCTATATTATCATCATATATAAACCAAATTTTCCCCGAACAATTGGAGATAGCTGTGGACATACCTAATCTGCGTGTGATAAATGGAGCATCTAATTCAATGAAGGGCTCAAGGATTCCCAAGAAATTCAAATGAAAATTATTTTTAAGAAATGTAATCTTCTAATTGAAGCAGAATTGCCTATACCTCTAATGTTCCAAATAATGCCTGACATTATAACATAGATGTATAGGAAATCTTTTTGCTTGGGATTGACTTCTAGTGACACGATAAGATGTGACAAAAGAAGAGTTCTTACTATTTTCCTTCATTTGAAGATCACATGTGAAGCCCTTTTAGGAGTAGCCATAGAAAAGAGGAACTTTCTCAAATGTCTCCCTTCATCTTCCTCAGTGTCATATTCCTCAATAAATGACTTATGCGTTTCTTTTCTTCTGGATATCGTTTGAAATTCAGGTATAGAAGAGGATCCCCATTGTTCTGATATACCTTTAGTTTTTGACTGCCACTTGAGTAATATCATTATCATCCCCATTGTAGTTAATGTCTGATTCAACCAGAGTATTTTGTATATCCTTTAATTCAGCTGATGAATTGTGTTTTTATCATTGTCTCCACTATTTGATCAATCTGTTTTCTTTTCTGCCCCTCCTGTTCTGTATTAAATTCTGTATT
>JAGFNQ010007818.1:2569822-2612289 GCA_024364735.1 Boesenbergia rotunda | reverse complement strand
TACAAAGATTTAGTTGCATTCAACTTGTAGCTGAATACCTGCTGCGTGTTTCTGAAATTCTGAAATGAACCTGCAATAAACTGCAGTTTCTGCAGTTTTGGTGGTGTCAAGTTCTTTCAACCAATTTGAGTTGATCTGTTATTCATTTGGAATCCGAAATCTCTTCTATCCCTGCATTCCTTTCATTTACAGCTTTCCTTTTCTATGCTTGATCAATAGGCTACAAGACTGAATTGTTAGAATCAATTTTGGCACAAAAGGGTTCAATTTTGGCACATAGGTTCACTTGCTTGCCAAGCTGATTTGAGAAATTGATTGCATCAGTTTTTTTAACTTGCTTAGATGGCATGTGGTTGTGTTCGGAATCAATAAGTTAGAATTCACTCATTTCCGAACTTGTTGGCAGTGGTTGACCACCAATGCTTGTAGCTAAATTGAATTGAAGTTGATACTTATCCAAATTCTTAAATTTTGCATGCTTCTCATTGTATCAAGCTAGTTTGTTTCCGAAAACTCAATCACTGTTTTTATTTCATTGCATGGCATTATGATTTGCTTTTGAAATCAAAAATCAGTTTTACACAAATTGCTTAAGGGTTTTAGATGAGTAAGTGATCCAATTGGTTGAATCTTCAATTGCCATTACTATGGTTAAGTTTTTATCCCTTTCATTGTGATTTATTCTTGATTTGCAACCCAAAAACCCGAATATCTATTTGAAACCCGAATTTCACGAACGACACCTAAATACAAGCGCGAAACAAACCTTCAACTAGTCCCTGAGAAAAATACGACCTGTGGCCCCTATATTACATTTTCAGATTGTGATTGTAAAAAGGGTTTCCAGCATTTCATTTCATTGATATTTAAATTTGATGAGCCCATACATTTCGTGACAAATTAATCTAGTATATTTGGGCCCGTCAATGCTCCAAGCTTAAGGCTGACCCATTAATCAAGAAATAGTTTTAATATGGTTGGAGCTCATTCAACCGTTTAGTCAGGCTTGGATGTGTCCATCAACCAAAACTAAGGATTGACCTCTGACTCCAACTATATTATTCGTAAACTAATTCCATGGTTTGAACACGTTGAGGTTCAAGCCGGGCATGGATGTGCCCATCAACCCAAACGAGAAACAAAACTCCGATTCTAACCATATTAATGGAAAGTGTTGGCCTTAATATTTTGTAAGGGGTTTTGGGTCTCATCCTTTCTTTTCTAAGCACATTCATGACATATAATTATGTCATGACTAACGATTTCCTTAATAAAGTATGTATGTGACTTAATTTATCAAGTCCCATGAATTGAATTAGGAACCGGATTTCCTAATTCTAATTTCAGACTTTATTAAAGGAATTGTTTTGGGAAACAATTTCCTAATTTGTCATAATCAATTTCGGAAATAATATGTTTAAGACTTTGATTTCTCTAAATCAAATCTTATTAAATTAAGAGACAATTCCCTTAATTCAACCACATATTATTTTCATGAAAATCCCATTTAAGAAACTCTATAGGAAACCATTTTCCTAATTAATTTTGGAGACAACAATATGCAAGAGCATCACCTCTTAAATCATATTTTATTCATGGATTTAATTAATTACAACAAATCATTTTCTAAGGGTGGCTCCCCGAGGCTCAGATACCCAAAGAAAAATAATTTGTCGTAAATCCAATTTGGTCCGCTTCGTAAGCGTAACCAAATTAAACATGATAATTTCATTTAAAATTGGGAAATTAAATTACTTCAACTAACTTTAAATTAGACGGCTCCCCGAGGCTCAATCCAAAATAAAGAATTTTGTTGTCAATTTAAAAACCAATTCAAATTTAATTGTCAATTAATTGCCCATAAATTTGTCTAGACTTTCTTGAAAGAAAGTGCCCAAAATTGCGAGATTTCATAATGGGTTTTCAGAATAATTATAAGTTTCTGGTACAAAGAAAACTTACATATTTCCAAAGTTGGAAAATTTCTAAAATAGAAAATTTCCAAGATTGGAAAGTTTCCAAAGATGGGAAGTTTTCACAATTATTATAAAATTTCAGAAACTAGGAAATTTCAAACGTTTGCGAAATTTCATGAGGATTTCCAAACTTTGAAATTCCTAAATCTAAAATTTATTATAATTGGAAAGTTTCCATAATTGAAAAATTTTCCAAAATTGAGATCATGACAAAGTTTTCTGCAAAACAATTTTATGATTATGTCGAACACTAACCGGCTTTGATACCACTGTTGGGACCGGGTGCATGTTGACAAGGATACAGGTTCGTAAAATTTTAAATTTTTACATGCAGCGGAAGAATTAGCATAAAATAATTTCTCAAATTATTTTAACCTCGTATCTAGCATGCAACCTTATGATGTGTGGACATGATCATGAATTATAACTTTGCGGAAAAGTAAACTAATTTACTTTGTACCTCGCGTAACTCGAAGAAAGGGACGAGAATCAACCGTAGCGTCCCTTGGAAGCTCCGCCTCTATTCGCGTCCACGCCGAGTTCTCTTCGGGATGACTTCGCAAAGCCACGAGTTTTGTGTCGACAAGAACTACTAGATTCTCCAAAGACACAACTATAATATCAAGAGAGAAGAAAGGAAACTAACCACCAAGTAATGGAATCAAAATTCCGGGAAAGGAAGGAAGGAGTCACGATCCGCTTCTTCTTCTTCTTCGGCACGAACTTGGTGGCGGAAACTCACGGGCACCCTAGGTGCTTGCGCCGGCCCTAGGGGAGGAGAGAGAGCCGGCCCTAGAGAGAGAAAGGGCGCCGGCCCTAGAGAGAGAGAGAGTTAGAGAGAGAGTTAGAGAGAGAGAGGGAGAGAGTTAATCTCTTGATCAATCTATTAAGGAAATCAAGCCTAGCCTTGGTTCCTTTATATAGTAGCCTCTCCCTTGCCAAGTCTCCTCTTTAAAGGAATTTTTCATAAGAAATTTATCCTATAAATTTTCTTTATGAATTATTCCGTTTAAACCAAGTTTTATTATAACTAATTTTATAATAAAACAAATACATCTCTCCTTTTATTATGGAATAAATTTTACAAGAAATTTATAAATTTTCTTATTATGGAAAAATCAATTCATAATTGATTTTATAAAATTAAAATAAACCATTCCATGGATCATTTTAATTTCCATAAAAAAAATAAATTTCTTTATACAAATTTATTTATCCATAATTTATAAAACAAATCGCGCTAGATTTATTTTATTAATTAAACCAATTAAATTGGTTTCTCCCCAATGATGTGGCTGGCCAAATCAAAGGGGGTTGACACCCTCTTTGGCCTGCCAAACCGAGCCGAACCGATCGCGAATTAAACTCATTTAATTCGCCCAATAAGCCTTCAAAAGATTTAGCCATTTTTAGCTTCTGTTGCGCCTCTGATTAACTCAGATTCGACTTATTTCTCTTGATCGGAAAATCTAATTTTCAACTCGTTTTAAATCCCTCGGATTACTCGTAGTGCGTGTGACTAAATAGGCTTTCGATTTATGTTGGCCGTCTATAATCAACTAATTATAGAACGATCATGAGTGGCACCTAGTAGTACATCATGACCCCCAATTAATCGAAAGATCAACGGTTGACCTCAGAAGTAATTCTGAAACCCTTCAGCAGCTCTAATGAATCGTGCCCCATTCCCTTCACCATCTTATACCCACTTGGTTCAGGACATGGTTTGTGTGTGTCAGTCCCCACTAGGCTGACTACGTCACACCTAGCCCAAGTAGTGTCTTTCTCGTCCTTTGGATTTCTAATTACTCTCATGTATTTAAGAGACTCATACTCTAAACATGACATGCTCTGGCCAGAGGCTTTGAGTAACAATCCGACGATAGGCCTGGGTATACATCTCCTCGCAAGGAGTGGTGAATCCTTTGTAGGCTGTTCAAACATCTTCGGGCACTTCGGCTTATACCCAATCATCCTGGGTCCACACCTCCTTGGAGATGCTTGCTTAAGATGTTAAAGTATAAGTCTCCATGACCAAGATGACTTGAACACCGCAAGTCAAAGGAACATCGCACTTAAGCTGCAGTAAGAACTTCACTGACATATCTATATAGATTACCATATGAAGTTTTACAGCTAGTCACTCCAATGAACTAGTTCCCTTAACTAGCATCCATGTTTATCTCCGGACATCCCAATGTCACCAGCCAGTGAGAATCAGCTGATTAGAGAATAACCCATGCTAGTCTCAACAGAATTGATAGTGTCCGTTTTTATCAATTCATCGACTAGGGATATTTTCAATACTTCACAATTGCACATGTAGAGATAATCACTAGTTGTGATCTCATCACAAATTCTCTTATGCTGTGAATTATATTGCAGACATTCAGTAGATGAGTTTAAATCCCAATCAAATACACAAACATGTATACTCAAATAGTGAATTTTCATTTATTAAAATAAATGTTTACAATCATAAGGCGATTGCCTTAGGACACTTCTCTCATATCACTAACAATGTTCACTTTGGACATCCCTAGACCTGCCCTCCTTTCTAGGCACATTACTTCCCTTCTTGGGATTAATGCCATGATCTTTAGGTCTAAAGGTCTTTGGTTTTTCATGATGCATGCTTGTCCTAGAGTTTTGATCTACTTTGTTAGCCCTATTCCTATCATTATACTTAAAACTAAAATGGCACCATCAAGCATTTTTCATTAAGTCTAGCATTCATGGATGAATAATTTGTACTATTTTTAACATGCATAGAGGAACTTAAATTTGAATTACGTTTTAACTTAGGGTTAGGAATTACCTCCCTTACCCTTGTAGTCCCTCCTTGTTGTGTGCTTCTTCTCTTCTTTCTTTCCTCCTTCTCCCATCTTCTTAGATGCTCCATTTTCTTGATTTCAGCTTTCTTTGGGTACTTGGTGTAGTAGTGCCCTATCTCTCCACATGTGAAGCATCTAATCTTCGTCCTTTTAGCTTGGGCTTCTTCATTCCTACACCCCATATTAGATTTAAAAGGAATTGAAATTGGTTTAGGGGTTACCTCCTTTTTCTTACCATTTGGACACTTATCCTTGGAATGTCCCTTTTCGTTGCACCCAAAGCATATAATGTGGTCCTTTTTAATTTGCTTTGGTGGAGGTGGAGGCTAGGTTGACTTCTTCTTCAACCTTGGATGAAGTTGATGCTTCCTCTTGTTCTAGTATGGTTGAGGGTCTCTCCTCCCCATCAATTCTTGAGATTGATACTTCCTCTTCTTCTCTTGAGGAAATTGATGATTTTTCACTTTCTTCCTCACTTGAGGATGTGGACACTTCTTCCTCCTCGGATGGTAACAATTCCATTTCTTTTGACTCTTCTACTATTTTAGCTTGTGTAGGTTCCTCATGATATTCTTCTATCATTTTCCATAAATCACATGCATCTTTGTACTCACCTACACCACTCAAAATATTGTTAGGCAAAATATTTACTAAAATACTAATTACCTTTCATTTGCTTTTGATTGTGCTTGTTGATCTTGATTCCAATATCTAGGCCTAAGCTTCTTCCCGTTCTTATCCTTTGGAATCTCGAAGGGCTCTTCAAGCGCAATCCTAAGATCCCACTCCATTCCGAACCACGTCTCCATCCTTAACTTCCAATACTCAAAGTTTTCATGATCGTAGGATGGTGGAGTGTAGATGTCGTCCCCAAATTTATCTTCCATTGTACTTCCCTCTAGCATTTGCTCTTCTTGGCGATTATTCCAATAAATAGCGATCCTTCACTCTGATACCACTTGTTGGATCTTGTACGGTTGCTAGAGGGGGGTGAATAACAATTTTCGAACTCTTTCTTCCTACACGGTTAGTTGCGCAAGCGGAATATACGATAAAACAAGAACTAACAATGTAAACAATGCTAATAAAAGAGATTTACTTGGTATCCACTCCTAAGGGTGACTAATCCAAGAATCCGTCGGTGGATCACTCCCTAGATAACCTCCGGCTAGCCCTTGTCGCTCCTTGTGGGTGGAGAAATCTCGCCACAATCACCTTGACAATACCTGGGCTCTAGAGACTACTAACAAGCCTTAACCAAGCTTGTTTCGTCAAAACTTTCAGCCAACACGAAGTCCTCTTAAATAGGACTCGGGCTGAAACCCTCTCCACTAGTCGATTGCCCATTTACCAGTCGATTGGTGCCAGCCAAACAGCAGTCCAACGGCTCTCTGCAACGGCTAGTTTTTGACTTTACCAGTCAACTGCTCCCAGGGCAGTCGACTAGTTCCCAGCCAAAACCCTTCTGTGAGTTTCATCAGTCGACTGGCCCAATGACAGTCGACTGCCCCACTCACACACCTAGGGTTTCCTTTCCCAAGTACACTTCTTTCAGCACTTGAACCCTAGGATTTCCCGAGTACAATCACACAGCACTCATACCCTCACAACTCAACTAACTCCTCATCAGCAGCCTCGACTATTGCCTTCGCTCCCTCTTCATCTTCGGCTCCCATCCCTCGGATGCACGCAAGCCTCCAGCTTGCCTCCATGCCATCCTTCACGCATGCCTCAAAGTTCATACTCCCTCAGCTCATCGTCCCTACTCTCCATGGTCCCTTAGGTGCCCACACAAGCCCGTGGCTTATCTCCATGCCACCCTTCACCATACCGAAGCCGTCCAGCCGAGTCAATATGTGTAAATTTGTGCACCCTGCACACTTACATACACATATCAAATACGTAAGGGTAAACCTAACTTAAACCCTTTGCCCAAACATCAAAACTCATGATCACTCTGGATGACAGATTGCCTCAACACTTTTGACAGAACTCGAGGTGGCAAAGACGGTTTCTCTTCAGAGTTCACAAACTTTCATTGCTCAAGAAGTTCCTACTTCTAAACCAAAAGGAAAGAAGAAGAAGAAACATTTTGAGGTAAAGAAAGTAGCAGGATTACAAGGACCTCAGGGATGCATAAAGAAGCCGAAAGGCAAGTGCTTTGTGTGCAAGCAGTCAGGACATTAGAAGACAGATTGTCCCTGCTGTCAGAGTAGTACCGTAGGTATATTTTCTTCTTGTGTCGTTGTAACATGTTTAACGGTGATATCTACTGGTACCTGGTGAGTAAATACGAGTGCCACTAATCATGTCTGCATTTTTGTGCAGGGGTTCCAGGAAACCCGACGGCTAGCTGAGGAGGATATTGCTGACTACATGGATAGGCTATGAAGATGACTTTTGTAGTGAGAGTTTATCTATTTCATTTATGTCTTTAGCATAGGATGATATAGTTTTAGCTTTATAGAGATTACCTTTATGTACTTAGTTTTCTGAAAGAACTTACTGTTAAGTTTCTGGAATAAGATATTTTCTATTACTTTTATTTGTTAAAAGTGGAATAGAAGGAATATCTATTGAAGTACATAGATAGGCAATTACTATATAAAACCAAGAGGCTCCCATGATCTAATAAGCTTATCATCTTTATTAATGCAAGAGAAAGGTTCTTTCTAAAGGGGAACCAAACATATATTTTGTCTCTAAGGTTTGGTTTGTTAAACTCTACTGGGATTCAAAAGTGATCAACCAAAAGGCCTTAGGGTTTATTGGTTGTGGAAGACTTGTCTTCCTTAGGATCTTTTGACTCTTACTAAGGAAGTAACAAAACCAAAAATGCTTACTCTAAGCCTAGGGGCATAGAGCCAAAAATATGTATGAGTTGGTTCATCTGACAAGTATAGGTCCTTAGTCTATCTAGAATAGATGTACCTTTGAATACATTTACTTGATTTACTACAAGATTGAATACTTTGATGAGATCAAAGAGTTCAAGTCTGACGCAGAAGAAACATCAGAGTAAAAGTATTGGATATTATGATTAGATCATAATGATAAGTACCTCTGGGGATAGTTATAGGACATACTTATCAGGGATTGGGATTTGATCCCAATTCACTACACCCGAAGTGCCCCAACAGAATGGTGCGACCCATGGAAGGAAGAAGGTCTCTTAAGCTAATAGGTCAAGAAGATGATAAGCCTCTCCAAGATTAGTCAAATTTGTTCAAAGGGATATGTCCTGGATATGAAGGTATATATGCCTGATTCTGTCTGGGTCAGTAATCTCTTAAAACCATAGAGATGTGGACTAAGCGAAGGCCTAGTCTAAGGCATGTTCAGATTATGAGTAGTTCATCACTTGTGCTAAAAAGAGACACCAACAAGTTGGAATCTAGTGCATATATTCATAGGATATCCTAAGGGAACAATAAGGTAGTTTATTAGTCATAAGGATCAGAGGATGTTCGTTAGGACGATTGTCTGATTCTTAGGAGAAGGACTATGAAATAAACCACAAGTCCAGGTGTAGAGTTACTCTGAGTAAAATAGAGGGACATTCCAATCTTAGTACCAACTGTACAAGAGGAGATACCACAGGATAGTGCACCTCGTGTCACTAAAGATATTTAAAGGGTACCTGGTCGTAGTGGGAGGGTTGTTAGACAACCTAACAGTCTCATGTTCTGTTGGAGGCAGAAGCACCATATTGAACCTTATTTTGATATTGGCAAAGGGTTCAAAGTTAAGTATTATTGGTGATCTAAACGATGTTACTCAAGTGTGCAGGAAAAGTCCTAGGAACACTAGGCACGAAGTCCTGGTTCTAAGAATTGGGCAATAAGTCCTGGCCGTGGGCTGGGCAACTAAGTCCTGACATAAGGTTGGGCAATAAGTCCTGGTCGTGGACTGGGCACTAAGTCCTGGCCGAGGGTTGGGCACCGAAGACCTGGTTCGAGGAATTGGGCACTAAGTCCTGGTTGCGGACTGGGCACGAAGACCTGGTGAGTAAAGCTGGGCAAAAGTCCAACCGGAGGAGCCGGTTGATAAAAAAGATAAATTCTCCTGAGAGGAGTAGGTGAGAACGCATTCCCCGTCAAGGGAACATTAGGCGTCGGTTCGACCTAGGGTTCCATTTGGGAGACCCGAAGTCAGAACTAAGACAACTATGGCTGTAAATATTGACTAATATTCTTGCTTTGTTTGTTTTGGAACTAACCTTGGTTGCAGGGACCGAAGGAGTGTGTTTCTGCAGCTCAGAACGCCCCCTAAAGGAAAGGGGCAGGCAGCTGGGCTAGGCGCCCGGGAGGTCCCGAGCACCCAAGGTCAAGGACAAAACAGCAAGAAAGCAAGAACTGCATCGAAACCACACTGGGCTAGGCACCCGGGAGGTCCCGGGCGCCCAAGGTCAAAGCCAAAGAGGTAATCAAAGCAAATCAGCCACGAAGCTAGCAGACCAAGTCAAGCTAGGCTCCCAGGAGGTCCCGGATGCACTAGTCAGCTCTAGAGGCCGATTCGAAGGGGATTAGCGTTGACCAAGCTGCGGATTGAGTTTTCCGCAGATGAAGGCACGTGCCAGGTGCCCCCAACGTCTCAGGCGCCCCGAGGAGCACTATAAAAGGGTGCTCGACCCCAAGACTTCAGAATCACTACTTTCTAACGCTCTAAAGCTTTTCGTTCAAGCGCTCCACTCCGACAAACTCCAACTTCGAGATTCCAGCGTCGACGACGACCCTCTGCTCCGAAGTACAATCCATATCGGGCGTCGGTAACGAAAAGTGTAGCTCTTTTCATTTACTACAATATTCTTATACTGAAATTTGTAAACCTTTTGTGCGATTATAGAATTGCCCAAAGTAAACGGTCAAGGACTGTGAGCCTTGGAGTAGGAGCCGACCGTGACTCCGAACCAAGCAAATTACTTGTGTTTTTGTGTGATTGTTTTGTTTCCGCTGCATTTACTCTTTCCTTAATCTGAAAAAAAAGTTTTAACGATATTCACCCCCCCCCCTCTATCGGTTTTCTCAATCCAATATGTTCTTGGAGAGTTTATGGACTAGGTCCTAAGTGAACATGAACCAGATCCCTAGACCTATGACAAAGATCATCCGCTTTGAAGAGATAAATCCTGTTATGTGGATTTGTTCAAAGGACGAATGATATTGTGATTGTGACAGAAATGATGTGGTATTCTTGAACTATATGTAGATAATATTTTGTTAGTTGGTAATAATAAAGGAATATTGTCAGACGTAAGGGTATGGTTATCAACACAATTATGAAGGACTTGAGAGAAGAAAGACACATCCTTGGGGATCAAAGATCTAAGGGATCTCCAGACAAGGATGATAGGCTTATCTCAAGCTTTATATAAAATATTGTCCTAGCTCATTCTAGCATGGATACCTCCAAAGTAAAGTTTTGTACTTTTAGTTGTGGAGCTACTGTATCTAAGAGATATGTTTGGATTATCAAAGGTGATAGAGTAGGTAATGACGGTTCCTCTAGCATCGGCTAGAGGAAGTCTCTTGTATGCTAGGAATGAGCCCAGATATCTGTTGTGCCGTGGGCATGGGTAACAGATATCGAAGTAACCTAGGTCAAGAGAATTGAAATGCGGTAAAAGCATGTATTAGTGCCTGAAAAGGACTAAGGACTACAAGCTGATTTACCGGGCAGACCAATTTCTGTAGGTTATATGGATATAGAATTCCAATCTAGATAGGGGCATATATAAATATTCCTTGGGTTTTGTGTTTACTTTTAGAAGGCAGAACCATTGTATAATAGAGTGTTGCGCAGTGATTGCGTGATGGACCCTACTATGGAGGCTGGATTTTCCGGCAGTAGGCGCGGCAGCCAATATAACTACATGCTTCAGAAACCTAAAGATGGACTTGGATGTGATTCCTGGTTCGCAAGGAACTATCACATTTGATATGATTAAAATGGTGCAGTTACGAACTCGAAGGAGTCACGAGTCCATAAGGCAAGTAAACACATAGAGCGCAAGTACCACCCAGAAGAGGAATAGCTGTCGTTGCCTAGATTGCATCAGAGAATGACCTAGGTGGATCATTTCACTAAGGCCTTGACAGCGAGAGCTTTTAGGCATGTGAAGGATCTAGAAGTCAGATGTATGACATTTTGAAAACAACAAAGTCTTTGAGTATAAGTGAGAGATTGTTAAGATGTATACTAAAAGCTTTGCCTTTTGGTTAGGATATATCTACATTTTAAAGAGAATCAGAAAATCACACAATGCATGTTTACATTAGTATGTGCATAAACTGTCTGATGCTTGGCATTGAAGCTAACATGGTGCGTGGTGTCACACAGAAGATCATGTTATCAGGTTCCTTGCCGAAGCATAGGAAAGAGGCTCACAACCGAGATGGAGTTGGACAAACCATCGGGATGATTGTAGTGTAATTAGGTGTGGTTTATCTCAACCATAGAATTACACTAGTGTACTTTGTGTACATTGAGAAGGACCAAAAGAGAGGTCATCCAATTTTGTACTGACTTTGTAAATTGGATTAGACCTCGGATTGATATTATGGAGTACGATCTCTTAATCCCGAAATAATAACGAGCATATATTATTAATTATTATCTCTTTGATTTACCAATGGGTGAGATCTATTCTGTTAGATCGAAAGGCCCGGTAAGTTGGGAAATAATATTAATAATATGATGTGCCGTTGATTATTGACGGAATTCGTGTCTTGGTGAGTCAGGTTGATGATGCCCCCTTGGTGAGCTCAAAAAGGTCATCATGTCAAATCTTGCAAATGGACTATGGTCTGGCATAATGAAAAGGTTGAATAGTACTAATCAAGGATTAAGAAGATAATTAATTTAATTATCAGTAAATTAAATTAATTATCGGGCATGCGATATCTTAAACACGGGGAGATGGACGACTCATAATAGGTGGAGCCCATATGAAAATATGGGGGTTGGTGAGGAAGTACAATGGAATCCTTTAGTAGAATGGATCTCCATTAATGGATCGGGTTTGGATCCATTAGCAGGCCAAGAATCAACTCCTCCTCATGGTCCCTATCTTAGCCCAATAAAACCCCATAGGAGTCATGATACAAGGCGGAATAATTAAGGAATTAATCTCAGATTAATTAAGTTATTAATCTTGGATTAATTAAAGAATTAATCTCGGAGTATTTAAGGAATTAATCTCTGATTAATTGAGGGAATAATCTTTGATTATTTAAGGAATTAATCTTTGGTTAATTAAGGAATTAGTCTCTAATTAATTGGAATATTTTCCAATTAATCCCCTATAAATATAACCCCTACCTCTCTCTCTCTCTCTAATGAACTCTTCCTTCTCTCCAACCTAAGGGGAGCTGACGGTATTGGGAAGAAGAGGACCATCTCCTCTTCTTCTCTTGGTTTTTCTTTGCATTCTTAACATCTCAACCGATCACTGGACAAGGGAGAAGAAGACTTCGTCCCTTGGTGGCGCGCGGCTGGGCAAGGAAGTGAAGAACCGGCGGCGATAGGTTGAGAGGTGCGTCGACATTGGAGGAGAAGGGAAGCCTCTCTTCTCCTTCTTTCTTGCTTTCTTCTTCTTCCACTTCTGCTGCAAACGTACATGGGACAAGGAGGACTTTTCTTCCTTGTTGTGGCGTGCAGAAGCAAGGGAGGAAGAGGGTCGGTGCGCCGGCGAGAGTGGCTCCTCCCTTTTGGTGTTTGTCGCTGGAAAAAGGAGGAGTCATGAGCTCCTCTTCCTTGTGGATTAGCGGTCGCGAGATAGGAAGAGGATAGAGAGGTTGGTGTGGGGTGTGGTGAAGGAGAAGAGCTTCTCTTCTCGGCTTCATCATTGCTTCCTTGAAGGGCCGCTGGCGGTGAGCCAAACCCTAACCCTAGGGTTTGGTGACTTGGCGCAAGGTAAGGAAGAAAGGAAGGACTAATTCAAGGGCCTTGGTGACTCCAAGACTTAGTGAAGAGCAGAGGGAGCACTTTAAGAAATGGGTTAAGGCAGATGAGATGGCACGGTGCTACATTCTGGCATCTATGTCGAATATTTTGCAACATCAGCATCAGGTCATGCCCACTACTTATGTAATGATGGTAAACCTCAATGAGCTCTTTAGACACTAGGGTCGGGCCGCTAGGCAGGTTGTGATGAAGAACCTGATGACGACTACTATAGTCGAAGGGACACCCGTTAGGGATCATGTCCTGAAAATGATGGCTCACCTCAATGAGATTGAGGTACTGGGAGCACAAATTGAGGGGGAAACCCAGGTTGATATTATACTCCAGTCTCTGCCTAGGAGTTTTGAGCAGTTCCGGCTCAACTATAACATGAACAAGCATGAGTATACATTGGGGGAATTGCTAGGAGAACTCCAGGCGGCAGAGGGGCTGTTTCGTCAGAGTTCACAGGTTTTTAGTGACTCAAAGGGTTTCTGCTTCCATGCCGAAAGGCAGGAAGAAGAAGAAACAAGGAGGGCTCAAGAAGGTAGCAGCATCGCAGGGGCCTCGGACTGGCGTGAAGAAGCCGAAAGGCAAGTACTTCACGTGTAAGCAAACTGGACACTGGAAGGCGGACTATCCCCGTCGTCAAGACAAAGGTATTTCCTCATGCTTAGTCATTGAAACATGTTTAGCGGTGCTATCTACCAGTACTTGGTGTGTAGATACGAGAGCCACTGATCATGTCTGGAATACTCTGCAGGGGTTCCAGGAAACCCGACGGCTGGCTGATGGAGAAATCGTGGTCTACATGGGCAATGCTACAGAGGTGGCAGTAGTTGCAGTGGGAGATTTTTATTTGTCTTTTGAGAGAAATAAAATGTTAGTTCTGAGAGATTGCCTATATGCACCCTCGTTTAGAAAGAATTTAATTTTAGTTTCTAAGTTAATAAATGACGGATATTTTATTGCTTTTAATAATAGAGTTGTTATAAAGAGAAATAGAGAGATTATCTATTCGGGTACTATGGTTGGCAATCTGTACACTCTAGAACCAAAGACTCTCACTATGCAAACAGAAGTGAATAGCTCGTCTTCTAACCTAAGTAAGAGAAAGGAGCCTTCTAAGATGAATCAGACGTATCTTTGGTACCTTAGACTTGGTCATATTAACCTTAGTCGGATTCAGAGGTTGATAGCCGATGGGCCATTGGGTTCATTGGTGGTGGAAGACATCCCAACCTGTGAGTCTTGTTTGAAAGGTAAGATGACCAAGAGACCATTCAAGGCTAAGGGGTATAGGACCAAAGATGTGCTAGAACTGATTCATTCTGATTTGTATGGTCCTATGTCAATCTAGGCTAGAGGAGTCTTTGAATATTTCGTCACTTTCATTGAAGATTATTCAAGGTAAGGATACATTTACCTGATGCGCCGCAAGTCTGAATGCTTTGATAAGTTCAAAGAGTTCAAGGCTGATGTGGAGAAACATCGGGGTAAAAGTATCAAGACACTACGATCTAATCGTGGTGGCGAGTAGCTCTTTGGAGAGTTTAGGACCTACCTATCAAAGGCTGGGATTCAGTCCTAGCTAACTGCACCCGGTATGCCCTAACAAAACGAGGTGGCAGAAAGATGGAATAGGACTCTTATGGAAATGGTTAGTTCAATGATGAGATATTCTGACTTACCTGATTCGTTCTAGGGATATGCTCTGGAAACGACAGCGTATATACTGAACTTGGTTCCATCTAAGTTAGTCTAGGGACTGGGCGCTAGCCTAGTCTAGGACATATTCGGATTTGGGTAGTCCAGCACATGTGCTGAATGGAGATATTGATAAGTTGGAATCTCGTACGAAAGTACGTCTGTTCGTAGGCTATCCTAGGGGAACGAAAGATGGTCTGTTCTAAGTCCTAAGGATCAGAAGGTAATCGTTAGCATGAATGCCAGATTCTTAGAAGAAGACTATGTGATGAACCACAAGTCCAAGAGTAGACTAGTGCTTGAAGAATTAAGAGGGGACGTTCCGACCTTAGGACCAATTGTACAAGAGAATACACCACAAGTCACAGCACCGTGTGTCACAGAAGATACATAGGTGGTACCTCATCGCAGTGGGAGGGTTGTTAGACAGCCTGAAAGGTTCATGTTTTTGGGAGAGTCGTCGGACTTGGTCTCTGGTAAACATGAACCGGATCCCTGGACCTATGACGAGGCCCTCCAAGATAAGGATGCAGATTCTTGGCAAAGGGCAATGAACTCTGAGATAGAACCACCTGATGGTGTAAAAGTCATTGGATGCAAGTGGATCTACAAAAGAAAGAGAGGATCAGACGGGAAGGTTGAGACCTTCAAAGCTAGGCTTGTTGCGAAAGCGTATACTCAGAAAGAGGGTATCGATTATGAGGAAACATTTTCGTCGATAGCCATGCATAAGTCTATCCGGATTCTCTTATCTATTGCTGCTCATATGGACAATGAGGTATGGTAGATGGACGTCAAGATGGTTTTCCTTAATGGAAGTCTTGAGGAGACCATCTACATGAAGCAACCAGAAGGGTTTATTGCAAAGGGCAATGAGCATCTAGTATGCTGTAACGACTCGGCCCATTTGGCGGCCCATTTGGCGGTCCATTCGACGACCCCTTATCTATTTGTGGGTCGTCGACCGTCGACCGTGCCGTTACCAATACTAGGTCTTTCCACTCCTAGGCGTGGATTTTTGCCTTCCCAGGATTCGAACTCTAGACCCAGGCTTAAATCTAGTTCTTTGTGAATCCTGAATACCAATTGAGATTTCCCAGGAGGGGAAATCTGCTCTGATACCAACCTGTAACGCCCGCCCTTATATCTACTCTCGGGGTGGGGTTACGTACAACTCAATCATATAGTAATATTTTTTTTCTATCTTCAAGCATGACATTAAAACAATAAAGCAAGGACTAAGGACTAAGCATGCTTGTTTAACTATCAAAGTCATTCTACAACATGATAAGTTTACCAGTAATGTAACTCATAACATGATCAAATATAAAAGACTTCCAAAGGTAACACTATCATGCCATATCAATCTTAATCTCTAACACTTATTGTCAGGGAACCATAAACTTAAACATAAACATGATAAGTAGATATGAAATCATTCTTTCCCGAGCCACCACCCCACACATCTTCAGCCTTCTTGCCTCTTCCTCTAGTTCAAGTGTTCTTTACCTTTATCTGCAGCATAAGACAACACATAACTAGTAAGCATAAAAGCTTAGTAAGGATCCGGTCCTACTCGCAAAATCCATACAAAAGCATACAACATGTACACATAATAAATCATAAGCATGAGTTCATCATAGCATACTAAACATCAAAGTTTCTAAGCAAACAGTATAAAGTATGGAATGCATATACATAAGGATGCTTAACTTTTTAAAATCATACTTTTAAATACTTAAACATCATCATATCATAATTGGGGGTCCCCGGCTTGTACCACATACATACATTATAAGCGCGCATCCCTAAGTAGATACGAGGTAGCGAGCCCCGACCTACTAGGGTAAGGACAGCTACGGTAGTCCCAGAACCGAGGCGTTCTTAAGGTGCCCATCCCTGTTGCACAGCTACGGTAGTGCCAGAACCGTGGACAGCATAGTCGGTAGTCCAGAACCGGGGCGTTCTTAAGGTGCCTATCCCTTGGACCCATACTTCGGTCCGGTACAAGCCCATTCATAAAGTAAAATAGCATACATGGATTTTATCATATCATAAGCATAGCACATTCTTGTTTCTTACTAGGTCCGTTCATAGTCCGTCGACCTAGGAGTTGCATAGCACATTCTTATCATATCATAAGCATATCATCATAACCTATCACATCATTGTCATATCATGAGCATGGCATGCCTCTTATCTTATCATGAAGAGTGCTCTTAGTCCCAACTTACAGGGAAGCATCTCTTAGGCATTTCATCATACATAAGCCATGCATAACATAAGGGTGCTTAAAGAGCTTAAACATAGATATGTACATCATGATTCTTAGAGCATGAAAAAGCATGGGAGAAGACATGTTATCACCTATACTACTCACAGCATATTATGGGCATCCTAGGCGTGCCTAATTGGGTTGTAGCTTCCCCCTTAGCCCAAATTCTTATTTAATCAGAAAATTCCAGCATATAAACTCTAAGTTTAGAGCATGATAAACCATGAAAAACATTACACTAACATCATACATTAAGGTAGGCATCATAGAGGAGACCTTAGAAGGCATGTTGGGGTTGTTACCCCTTCTTAAGTCCTACTTATCATTCTTTACAGAAAATTCCAGCATACATACCTTAGTTTCCAAGCATGTTAAAATCATGAATAAACCATATTTACATCACATATCATCTTATATATCATCATACTAAACCTAATCATGTCTCGTAGGGTAGTTTAACCTTCACAAACCCTAATTTTCCATGCTTGGCCGAATGATGTAGGATAAGGGAAAAGTTGGATCTTTGAACCAACCTTTATACAAACACCTTGTATACACTATCATGCAATATACTAAGCATAGAATACATCATGGTTAATCATACAACCTTAAGCCCTAATTTCCATGTTCATGGCCGAAACTTGCACAAGGGGGGAAAACCCTAATTTTGTCATCCCAACATGGAGGGAAATATCCATATATATATATATATCCTAATTCCCAAGGGTCTCCCCATGCATTAGGGAGTAACCAAGGCCTCTCCCTTGGAGGTGGCCGAATGGGGTAGGGGTGCAAACCCTAGTGTTTCAAACAAGCAAACCAAAGGAATCATGTAACAACAATTACACCTTACAATAAAAAGGCGCCTTTTTATTATAACTACCCGGCCCATTTGGCGGCCCATTCGGCGGCCCATTTGGCGACCCCTTACTATTCTGTGGGTCGTCGACCGTCGACCGTGCCGTTACCAATACTAGGTCTTTCCACTCCTGGGCGTGGATTTTTGCCTTCCCAGGATTCGAACCCTAGACCCAGGCTTAAATCTAGTTCTTTGAGAATCCTGAACACCAATTGAGTTATCCCTTGCTAGGTGAGTTGGTTAAGGCTTACATGGTTGTACAAGAGGTCCAAGGTTCAATCCTTGGCTCATGCACCTTTATTTTTTTTATTGTAACGACCCGGCCCATTTGGCGGCCCATTTGGCGGTCTCGACCGTCGACCGTGCCGTTACCAATACTAGGTCTTCCCACTCCTGGGCGTGGATTTTTGCCTTCCCAGGATTCGAACTCTAGACCCAGGCTTAAATCTAGTTCTTTGTGAATCCTGAATACCAATTGAGCTATAGCTCAATTGGTGTCAGGATTCATAAAGAACTAGATTCCTGAATAAAAAGGTGTAATTGTTGTTACCAACCTGTAACGCCCGCCCTTATATCTACTCTCGGGGCGGGGTTACGTGCAACTCAATCATATAGTAATATTTTTTTTTTCTATCTTCTAGCATGACATTAAAACAATAAAGCAAGGACTAAGGACTAAGCATGCTTGTTTAACTATCAAAGTCATTCTACAACATGATAAGTTTACCAGTAATGTAACTCATAACATGATCAAATATAAAAGACTTCCAAAGGTAACACTATCATGCCATATCAATCTTAATCTCTAACACTTATTGTCAGGGAACCATAAACTTAAACATAAACATGATAAGTAGATATGGAACCAACCTGTAACGCCCGCCCTTATATCTACTCTCGGGGCGGGGTTACGTACAACTCAATCATATAGTAATATTTTTTTTTCTATCTTCTAGCATGACATTAAAACAATAAAGCAAGGACTAAGGACTAAGCATGCTTGTTTAACTATTAAAGTCATTCTACAACATGATAAGTTTACCAGTAATGTAACTCATAACATGATCAAATATAAAAGACTTCCAAAGGTAACACTATCATGCCATATCAATCTTAATCTCTAACACTTATTGTCAGGGAACCATAAACTTAAACATAAACATGATAAGTAGATATGGAATCATTCTTTCCCGAGCCACCACCCCACACATCTTCAGCCTTCCTGCCTCTTCCTCTAGTTCAAGTGTTCTTTACCTTTATCTGCAGCATAAGACAACACATAACTAGTAAGCATAAAAGCTTAGTAAGGATCCGGTCCTACTCGCAAAATCCATACAAAAGCATACAACATGTACACATAATAAATCATAAGCATGAGTTCATCATAGCATACTAAACATCAAAGTTTCTAAGCAAACAGTATAAAGTATGGAATGCATATACATAAGGATGCTTAACTTTTTAAAATCATACTTTTAAATACTTAAACATCATCATATCATAATTGGGGGTCCCCGGCTTGTACCACATACATACATTATAAGCGCGCATCCCTAAGTAGATACGAGGTAGCGAGCCCCGACCTACTAGGGTAAGGACAGCTACGGCAGTCCCAGAACCGAGGCATTCTTAAGGTGCCCATCCCTGTTGCACAGCTACGGTAGTGCCAGAACCGTGGACAGCATAGTCGGTAGTCCAGAACCGGGGCGTTCTTAAGGTGCCCATCCCTTGGACCCATACTTCGGTCCGGTACAAGCCCATTCATAAAGTAAAATAGCATACATGGATTTTATCATATCATAAGCATAGCACATTCTTGTTTCTTACTAGGTCCGTTCATAGTCCGTCGACCTAGGAGTTGCATAGCACATTCTTATCATATCATAAGCATATCATCATAACCTATCACATCATTGTCATATCATGAGCATGGCATGCCTCTTATCTTATCATGAAGAGTGCTCTTAGTCCCGACTTACAGGGAAGCATCTCTTAGGAATTTCATCATACATAAGCCATGCATAACATAAGGGTGCTTAAAGAGCTTAAACATAGATATGTACATCATGATTCTTAGAGCATGAAAAAGCATGGGAGAAGACATGTTATCACCTATACTACTCACAGCATATTATGGGCATCCTAGGCGTGCCTAATTGGGTTGTAGCTTCCCCCTTAGCCCAAATTCTTATTTAATCAGAAAATTCCAGCATATAAACTCTAAGTTTAGAGCATGATAAACCATGAAAAACATTACACTAACATCATACATTAAGGTAGGCATCATAGAGGAGACCTTAAAAGGCATGTTGGGGTTGTTACCCCTTCTTAAGTCCTACTTATCATTCTTTACAGAAAATTCCAGCATACATACCTTAGTTTCCAAGCATGTTAAAATCATGAATAAACCATATTTACATCACATATCATCTTATATATCATCATACTAAACCTAATCATGTCTCGTAGGGTAGTTTAACCTTCACAAACCCTAATTTTCCATGCTTGGCCGAATGATGTAGGATAAGGGAAAAGTTGGATCTTTGAACCAACCTTTATACAAATACCTTGTATACACTATCATGCAATATACTAAGCATAGAATACATCATGGTTAATCATACAACCTTAAGCCCTAATTTCCATGTTCATGGCCGAAACTTGCACAAGGGGGGGAAACCCTAATTTTGTCATCCCAACATGGAGGGAAATATCCATATATATATATATATATCCTAATTCCCAAGGGTCTCCCCATGCATTAGGGAGTAACCAAGGCCTCTCCCTTGGAGGTGGCCGAATGGGGTAGGGGTGCAAACCCTAGTGTTTCAAACAAGCAAACCAAAGGAATCATGTAACAACAATTACACTGCAGGCGAGGGAATACTTACATCTTTTCGCTTGAATTTCTCCTTCTCTAAAATCTTAGGGTGCCCTTGGTTGAAGGAAGGTGAGTGTTCTCCTTCCTAGCACTTCTATAGGACCCTTGGCTCTAGTAGAGGGCAAGGTCCTTGTAGAATTCTTTTTCCTTCCAATTCCCTAGGGTTAGAACCCTAGGGTTGTGTTTTTTCGAACTTGAAGAAGGGGAGAGGGCTCTTGGTTTTCGAAAAATGAAGTGGGGAAGAAGAAGAAGGAGTGTAACTTCCTTTCCCTCTCTTATTTATACTTTTATCATGAAAAGACATGTCTCTTCACTTTCCTAGCTTTAACAAGCACGTTTCTTATTCTCTTAACAAGAAACATGGCTTGGTTCATTGGTTATGACATGGTTAGTGCATCTAGGAGGTTCAAGGTTCAATCCTTGCTTCCTCCTCTCTACATTTCTTTTTATCCCATTTTGCACTAATCCACATCCAACCTATTAAGCCAAGCCCATCATGAAATTTCATAGTAATAATTATGTTTCATGAATTCATAATATTTCATGATATTTCATAATAATATTTCATGAATTTCATAATATTTCATATTCATGAATTCATAATATTTCATGATATTTCATAATAATATTTCATGAATTTCATAATATTTCATATTCATGAATTCATAATATTTCATGATATTTCATGATATTTCATAATAATATTTCATGAATTTCATAATATTTCATATTCATGAATTCATAATATCTCATGATATTTCATAATAATATTTCATGAATTTTATAATATTTCATATGGGAAAATTTTGGGGCGTTACATATGCAAGCTTAATCGATTCATCTATGGATTGAAGCAAGCTTCATGATCTTGGAACATCCGCTTTAATTAGGTAATCCAGTCATACGGATTCGTTCAAAGCCTGGATGAATCATGTGTATATAAGAGATGTGACAGAAACGTAGTGGTGTTTCTTGTACTTTACGTAGATGACATTTTGTTAATTGGCAACAATGTGAAAGTGTTATCAAACGTAAGAGTCTGGTTGTCAAAACAATTTGATATGAAGGACTTAGGAGAAGTGGGACACATCCTTGGGATCAAGGTCATAAGGGATCGCCAGAAAAGGATGTTGTGCTTATCCCAAGCTTCATATGTTGACACTATCCTGGCTCGTTTTAGCATGGAAAACTCCAAGAAGGGTTTCTTACCCTTCAGGCATGGAGTTCCTCTATCCAAGGAGATGTGTCCGAAAACATCAAAGGAGATAGAGGAAATGAAGGTGGTTCCTTATGCCTCGGCAGTAGGAAGCCTCATGTATACCATGTTGTGCACGAGACCAGATATCTGTTTTGCTATGGGCATGGTTAGCAGATATCAGAGTAACCCTGGACAGGGACATTGGACTGCGGTGAAGCATATATTGAAATACCTGAGACAGACTAGGGATTATATGCTGGTTTACCGGGTAGACTAATTGGTCCCTGTGGGGTTACACGGACTAAGATTTCCAGTTAGACACGGACAAGAGTAAGTCTACGTCGGGGTTTATGTTTACTCTAGGAGATGGAGCCATAGTTTTGAGGAGTGTCAAACAGAAATGCGTAGCAGACTCTACCATGGAACCTGAATATGTGGCGGCCTCAGAGGCAGCCAAGGAAGCTGTATGTCTCAGGAACTTCATCATGGACTTAGATGTGATTCCTGGTTTGCCTAGATCTATCATAATCCTTTGTGATAACAGTGGTGCAGTTGCAAACTCGAAGGAACCATGAGCCCATAAGGCGAGTAAACACATAGAGCGCAAGTACCACATGATACGAGAAATCGTAAAGCAAGGAGAAGTGGCTGTCGCCAAGATTGCATCAGAGGACAACCTAGCGGATCCTTTCACTAAAGCTCTTCCAGCTAGAGCTTTTGACCAGCATGTGGAGGATATGAGAGTCAGATGTAGGGCAGTGAGAGAACAACAAAGTCTTTAAGTATAAGTGGGAGATTGTAAGATGTGTATACTGAAAGACTTGCCTCTTTTATATATGATCATCTTTATTTTGAAAAGAGAATCACAACAACACTAGGTGCTTGTTTATATTAGTACATGCATAAAAGTCCATTACTTCGCATTGTAGATAACATGGTGTATGGTGTTATATAGAAGATCAAGTTATCAGTCCCTTGCCTAGTATAAGTAGAGGCTCAAAACCGAGATGGAATTGGACAAATCATCGGGATAGTTGTAGTGTAATTAGGTGTGGTTGGTCTTGACCATAGAATTACACTAGTGTGCTTTGAGTACATTGAGCAGGACCAAAATCAGAGGTTATCCAATTTGTTGATGGGAACGGGTGCATGTTGACATGGATGCGGGTTCGTAATTTTAAAATTAATTACGTGCAGCGGAAGGTTTAGCATAAATAATTTCTCAAATTATTTAACCACACATCTAAGCATGCAACCTTATGTTGTGTAGACATGATCATATATTTAAAATTTTGCAGAAACGTAAATTAATTTACTTGTTACCTCGCGTAACTCGAAGAAAGGGATGAGATCCAACCGTAAGCGTCCCACGGAAGCTCCGCCTCTATTCGCATCCACGCCGAGTATCTTCGGGATGACTTCGCAAAGCCACGAGTTTCGTGTTCTCGAGAACTACTAGATTCTCCGAGAACGCGAAAAAAACCAAGAGAGAAGTAATCACATCGGAAAAACTCACCACCAAGGTTGGCCGGAATCACAATTCCGGCGAGAAGGAGGAAGATGACTTGCGCCCAATCCCAAGGTGATGATGGCCGGAGAGGAAGATCGTCCCAACGGAAGAACTTCGTCGCCTTGGTGCTTCTCCTTGTGCTCACGACAAGAAGAAAGGGGGAGAGGCTTGTGGCCGGCCAAGAGGAAGAAGGGAGGAGAGGGAGAGAGCCCAAGCAAGAATACTTGGATTATTTCGAATTTTTTCCAAGCCTTGCCTTCGGTCCTTTATATAGTGGCCTCTCAACCGCCAAGTCTCTTTTTTTTTCTTATGGAATAAATTTTCATAAGAAATTTATCATATAAATTTTCTATGACTCATTCCATCATGCCAAGTCTTGATTTTATATCATGGTTAAAATCATATTTTAATTCATGATAAAAATCAACCAAGTCTCTTTTTTCTTATGGAATAAATTTTTATAAGAAATTTATCAAATAAATTTCTTTATATAAATTTATTTATCATGGTAAATCAATCCATGATTGATTTTATAAAATAAAATAAATCAATCCATGGTTCATTTTAATTTCCATGAAAAATAAATTTCTTTATATAAATTTCTTTATCATAGTAAATCAATCCATGATTGAGTTTATAAAATAAACCAATCCATGGTTCATTTAATTTCCATGAAAAATAAATTTTATATAAATTTCTTTATATAAATTTCTTTATCATGGTAAACAATCCATGATTGATTTTATAAAATAAAATAAATCAATCCATGGTTCATTTTAATTTCCATGAAAAATAAACCAAACCTTGGTTTATATAAAAAATTTATATCATCCATAATTTTATAAAACAAACCATACTTGATTTATTTTATAAATTGAACCAAACAATTTGGTTCCCTCCTTTTGTTGTGGTCGGCCAAGCAAAGAGGGTGGGGACCCTCTTTGGCCGGCCTATCCAGGTCACGCCCCAATGAATTAAACTCATTTAATTCATCTATTAAGTCTTCAAAAGACTTAGCCATTTTACGCTTCCGATGCGTCTCTGAAAAATTCAGATTCAACTTATCGTTTGGCTCAACCAAACCTAATCTCTCATGATTGGAAAATCCAATTTTCAACTCGTTTTAAATCCCTCGGATTACTCGTAGTGCGTGTGACTAAATATGCTTTCGATTTATGTTGGCCGTCTATAATTAACCAATTATAGAACGATCATGAGTGGCACCTATTAGTACATCATGATCCCCAATTAATCGAAAGATCAACGGTTGACCTCAGAAATAATTCTGAAACCCTTCAGCAGCTATAATTAATCATGCCCCATTCCCTTCACCATCTTATACCCACTTGGTTTAGGACATGGTCTATGTGTGTCAGTCCCCACTAGGCTGACTACGTCACACCTAGCCCAAGTAACGTTTTCTCGTCGTACGGATTCTAATTACTCTCATGTATCTAAGAGATTCATACACTGAACATGTCATGCTCTGGCCAGAGGTTTCGAGTAACAATCCGATGATAGGCCTTGGGTATACATCTCCTCGTAAGGAGTGGTGAATCCTTTGTAGGCTGTTCAAACATCTTCGGGCACTTCGGCTTATACCCAATCATCCTGGGTCCACACCTCCTTGGAGATGCTTGCTTAAGATGTCAAAGTATAAGTCTCCATGACCAAGATGACTTGAACACCGCAAGTCAAAGGAACATCGCACTTAAGCTGCAGTAAGAACTTCACTGACATGTCTATATGTAGACTACCATATGAAGTTTTACAGCCAGTCACTCCAATGAACTAGTTCCCTTAACTAGCATTCATGTTTATCTCCGGACCTCCCAATGTCACCAGCCAGTGAGAATCAGCTGATTAGAGAATAACCCATGCTAGTCTCAACAGAATTGATAGTGTCCGTTTTTATCAATTCATCGACTAGGGACAATTTCAATACTTCAGAATTGCACATGTAGAGATAATCACTAGTTGTGAATTCATCACAAATTCTCTCATGCTGTGAATTGTATTGCGGACATTCAGTAAATGAGTTTAAGATCTCAATCAAATACATACATATGTATACTCAAATAGTGAATATTCATTTATTAAAATAAATGATTACAATCATAAGGCGATTGCCTTAGGACACTTTTCTCATATCACTAACAAACTCCCACTTGGCCTAATGTCAATCGCTACGGTATCCAATACCACAGGCTCTAACATGACCCTCAAACTTGCTTTGAGGCAAGGCCTTAGTTAAAGGATCCGCTAAATTCCTTTCAGTGGGAATTTTCTCAATTTGTATATCCTTCCTACTTATAATCTCTCTGATCAGATGATAGCGGCGAAGCACATGTTTGGATCACTGATGAGACCTTGGTTCCTTTGCCATTGTTGTCGCAGTAAACCGGTATTGCTTCATTAATGGTTGGAACCACACCAAGTTCTGAGACAAACTTCTTGATCCAGACTGCTTCCTTTGCTGCTTCCGAAGCTGCAATATATTCCGTTTCCGTGGTAGAATCCGCTACGGTCTCTTGCTTGGAACTTTTCCAGCTTACTGCGCCTCCATTCAAAATAAATACGTATCCAGACTGAGATTTGGAGTCATCCTTATCTGTCTGGAAACTGGCATCTGTATACCCACGTATTACCATATCACCTTCTCCATATATTAGGAACACATCCTTAGTTCTTCTTAAGTACTTGAGCATTGTCTTGACAGCTGCCCAATGATCCATTCCTGGATCAGACTAGTATCTGCTTGTGACGCTCAGAGCATACGATACATCGGGCCTAGTACATAACATAGCATACATGATAGATCCTATCGCAGATGCATAAGGAATCTTATTCATGCAAATCCTCTCGTCTACTGTGTGCGGACACATATACTTCGAAAGGTTGATCCCATGCCTGATGGGAAGGTAGCCTTTCTTGGATTCCGACGTGTTAAACCCTTTTAGCACTCGGTCTATATATGTAGACTGTAAAAGACCAAGCAATCGTTTTGATCTATCTCTATAGATTCTAATCCCAAGGATATAGGTTGCTTCTCCCAGGTCATTCATGGAGAAAGTTTTGGACAACCAAATTTTAACTGACTGTAAGACTGATATATCGTTTCCTATAAGTAATATGTCATCGACATATAACATTAGGAATATGACTACACTCCCACTAACCTTCTTGTACACACAAGGTTCATTAGGATTTTGTGAGAAATCAAACTCTTTGATTGTCTCATCAAAACGGATGTTCCAGCTCCTGGATGCTTGCTTTAGTCCATATATGGATCGTCGAAGCTTGCATACTTTGGTTTTATCAACCGTTGTGAAACCTTCAGGTTATATCATGTATACATCCTCAAGCAGGTTTCCATTAAGGAAAGCTGTTTTCACATCCATTAGTCATATCTCATAATCATAATGAGCTGCTATGGCCAGGAGCATTCGAATGGATTTAAGCATAGCTACTGGCGAATAGGTTTCGTCATAATCAATTCCTTGTTTCTAACGATATCCTTTTGCCACTAATCTAGCCTTAAAGGTAACAACATTACCTTCCATGTCAGTTTTCTTCTTGAAAACCCACTTGCACCCTATGGGCTTAATCCCTTCAGGTGGGTTAACCAAGTCCCATACTTGATTTTTGTACATGGAATCCATTTCCGACTTCTTGGCTTCAAGCCATTTATCCCTTTCTGAATTATTCAGAACATCTTCATAATTGATAGATTCATCATTGTTAATGAGTAACACGTCGTTCGATTCACTTATGAGAAATCCGTATCTCTCTAGAATATTGCATGTCCTATCAGACCTACGAAGAAGTGGTGTTGTTTTAGGTTCAACTGATAGCTCATCATTATGAGTTATCGGTTGTGGGTCTAGACTAGGTGTCTCTGTAATGTCTATTCGAGTTTCTTGAACTTCTTCAAGTTCAATGCAACTCCCACTATTTTCTTGTAAAAGAAATTCTTTTCTAGAAATACAGCATGCCTTGAAACAAACACCTTTTGTTCCAAGGGATGATAGAATTGGTAATCCTTCGTTTCCTTAGGGTATCCAATAAATAGACATTTATCAGACTTAGCATCCAATTTGTCTGATATAGTCCGCTTTACATAAGCAGGATAACCCCATATCTTTAGGTAAGATAAATGAGGTTTCTTACTATTCCACGTCTCATATGGAGTAGTAGAGACTACCTTGGTCGGGACTCTGTTTAGCAAGTAAACAACTGTCTTAAGCGCATAGCCCCAAAAGGATTTTGGAATAGTTGCATGATTCATCATAGATCTAACCATGTCCATCAAGGTTCGGTTACGCCTCTCAGATACACCATTATGCTTTGGTGTACGAGGAAATAGAGTGACATTCAATAACGAAGATGCCTGAAGAGGATGGGCATCGGATACCTTCTTCTTCAAGGACTCAAGATAAACCTTGCAGTTTCTTCGCCAGTGGCCCTCCTTGCCACAATGATGGCAAGTGCCTTTTGGTGCTTTTTCAATCCTTTTGTCCTTAGTTAACTTATAGGTGTCCAAAATGGAACGTAAATTCAGAGAAGACATGATCAAGTAATTATCTTAGAAATACAAATTGAGGTTATGTGATGAGAATGATAAAGAATGCATCAATATACATTCATTAAATCCTATTTATTTTTCGAATTGAATAACCCCTTTTATCAATTCGGGAGATCGTAGGAACATCTCCAAATAGGTTGATATCCATCCATAGATAAGAACAACCATGGTTGGGGCCATCAAGTTATTCTTAGCTATGAAGGTAGGTAATTATACCGATTACATATTACATATATGTAACTATCACATTATGCTATCAACTAATTGAATGTTTGCATATATCATTGGGTTGTTAACTCATTAACAAGTATGCAACAATATACATAGCACCCAACTGCACCTCTCTTTACATCGACCTTGGTTGTGGCACAACAAATCGATGCTCCAAGCTTAAGGCTGACCCATTAATCAAGAAATAGTTTTAATATGGTTGGAGCTCATTCAACCGTTTAGTCAGGCTTGGATGTGTCCAACAACCAAAACTAAGGATTGACCTCTGACTCTAACTATATTAATCATAAACTAATTCCATGGTTTGAACATGTCGAGGTTCAAGCCGGGCATGGATGTGTCCATCAACCCAAACGAGAAACAAAACTCCGGTTCTAACCATATTAATGGAAGGTGTTGGCCTTAATATTTTGTAAGGGGTTTTGGGTCTCATCCATTTCTTTTAAGCACATTCATGAGATATAATTATGTCATGTTCTAACGATTTCCTTAATAAAGTATGTATGTGACTTAATTTATCAAGTCTCATTAATTGAATTAGGAACCAGATTTCCTAATTCTAATTTTACACTTTATTCAAGGAATTATTTTGGGAAACAATTTCCTAAATTGTCATAATCAATTTCGGAAATAATATGTTTAAGACTTTGATTTCTCTAAATCAAATCTTATTAAATTAAGAGACAGATTCCCTTAATTCAACCACATATTATTTTCATGAAAATCTTATTTAAGGAAATATACTCTATAGGAAACAATTTTCCTAATTAATTTTGGAGACAATAATATGTAAGAGCATCACCTCATAAATCAAATAAGGAAATTATCGTTTGAGAATCACCTCAAAAATTTCCAAGATTTGATCACATATTTTATTTATGGAAAATTAATATCAATAAATAACTTAATTTGGACGGCTCCCCGAGGCTCAATCCAAAATAAGAATTTATTGATAATATAATTTGGATGACTCCCCGAGGCTCAATCCAAATTAAACATTTGACAATTTAAATTCAATTTAGGAAATTTAATTATAACAACTAACTTTAAATTGGACGGCTCGCCGAGGCTCAATCCAAAATAAAGAATTTTGTAAATAATTTAATTTCCAATTATGAATTTAAATGCCAATTAATATTCCCATAATTTGTCTAGACTTTCTTGAAAGAAAGTGCCCAAAATTGTGAGCTTTCCATAAATGGAAAGTTTCCAAAAATAAAAAAATTTTAGAATAATTCTAAGTTTCTGGTACAAAGAAAATTTACGTATTTCCAAAATTGGAAAATTTCCAAAATAGGAAATTTCCAAAATTGGAAAGTTTCTAAAAATGGAAAGTTTTCACAATTATCATAAAATTTCAGAAACAGGGATATTTCAAAAGTTTGCGAAATTTCATGAGGATTTCCAAACTTTGAAATTCCTAAATCTAAAATTTATCATAATTGGAAAGTTTCCATAATTGAAAAATTTTCCAAAATTGAGACCATGACAAAGTTTTCCACAAAACAATTATATGATTATGTCGAACACTAACCGGCTCTGATACCACTATTGGGACCGGGTGCATGTTGACATGGATGCGGGTACATAATTTTAAAATTAATTACGTGCAGCGGAAGGTTTAGCATAAATAATTTCTCAAATTATTTAACCACACATCTAAGCATGCAACCTTATGTTGTATAGACATGATCATATATTTAAAATTTTGCAGAAACGTAAACTAATTTACTTGTTACCTCGCGTAACTCGAAGAAAGGGACGAGATCCAACCGTAAGCGTCCCTCAGAAGCTCCGCCTCTATTCACGTCCACGCCGAGTATCCTCAGGATGACTTCGCAAAGCCACGAGTTTCATGTTCTCGAGAACTACTAGATTCTCCGAGAACGCGAAAAAAACCAAGAGAGAAGTAACCACATCGGAAAAACTCACCACCAAGGTTGGCCGGAATCACAATTCCGGCGAGAAGGAGGAAGATGACTTTCGCCCAATCCCAAGGTGATGATGGCTGGAGAGGAAGATCGTCCCAACGGAAGAACTTCGTCGCCTCGGTGCTTCTCCTTGTGCTCACGGCAAGAAGAAAGGGGGAGAGGCTTGTGGCCTGCCAAGAGGAAGAAGGGAGGAGAGGGAGAGAGCCCAAGCAAGAATACTTTCATTATTTCGAATTTTTTCCAAGCCTTGCCTTGGATCCTTTATATAGTGGCCTCTCAACCGCCAAGTCTTTTTTTTTTCTTATGGAATAAATTTTATAAGAAATTTATCATATAAATTTTCTATGACTTATTCCATCATGCCAAGTCTTAATTTTATATCATGGTTAAAATCATATTTTAATTCATGATAAAAATCAACCAAGTCTCTTTTTTCTTATGGAATAAATTTTTATAAGAAATTTATCATATAAATTTCTTTATATAAATTTCTTTATGATTGTAAATCAATCCATGATTGATTTTATAAAATAAAATAAACCAATCCATGGTTCATTTTAATTTCCATGAAAAATAAATTTCTTTATCATGGTAAATCAATCCATGATTGAGTTTATAAAATAAACCAATCCATGGTTCATTTTAATTTCCATGAAAAATAAATTTTATATAAATTTCTTTATCATGGTAAATTAATCCATGATTGATTTTATAAAATAAAATAAATCAATCCATGGTTCATTTTAATTTCCATGAAAAATAAACCAAACCTTGGTTTATATAAAAAATTTATATCATCCATAATTTTATAAAACAAACCATACTTGATTTATTTTATAAATTGAACCAAACAATTTAGTTCCCTCCCTTTGTTGTGGCCGGCCAAGCAAAGAGGGTGGGGACCCTCTTTGGCCGGCCTATCCAGGCCACGCCCCAATGAATTAAACTCATTTAATTCATTTATTAAGTCTTCAAAAGACTTAGCCATTTTACGCTTCCGATGCGTCTCTGAAAAATTCAGATTCGACTTATCGGTTGGCTCAACCAAACCTAATCTCTCTTGATTGAAAAATATAATTTTCAACTCGTTTTAAATCCCTCGGATTACTCGTAGTGCGTGTGACTAAATATGCTTTCGATTTATGTTGGCCGTCTATAATTAACCAATTATAGAAGGATCATGAGTGGCACCTAGTAGTACATCATGATCCCCAATTAATCGAAAGATCAACGGTTGACCTCAGAAATAATTCTGAAACCCTTCAGCAGCTATAATGAATCATGCCCATTCCCTTCACCATCTTATACCCACTTGGTTTAGGACATGGTCTATGTGTGTCAGTCCCCACTAGGCTGACTACGTCACACCTAGCCCAAGTAACGTTTTCTCGTCCTACGGATTCTAATTACTCTCATGTATCAATGAGATTCATACTCTGATCATGTCATGCTCTGGCCAGAGGCTTCGAGTAACAATCCGACGATAGGCCTTGGGTATACATCTCCTCGCAAGGAGTGGTGAATCCTTTGTAGGCTGTTCAAACATCTTCGGGCACTTCGGCTTATACCCAATCATCCTGGGTCCACACCTCCTTGGAGATGCTTGCTTAAGATGTCAAAGTATAAGTCTCCATGACCAAGATGACTTGAACACCGCAAGTCAAAGGAACATCGCACTTAAGCTGCAGTAAGAACTTCACTGACATGTCTATATGTAGACTACCATATGAAGTTTTACAGCCAGTCACTCCAATGAACTAGTTCCCTTAACTAGCATTCATGTTTATCTCCGGACATCCCAATGTCACCAGCCAGTGAGAATCAGCTGATTAGAGAATAACCCATGCTAGTCTCAACAGAATTGATAGTGTCCGTTTTTATCAATTCATCGACTAGGGACAATTTCAATACTTCATAATTGCACATGTAGAGATAATCACTAGTTGTGAATTCATCACAAATTCTCTCATGCTGTGAATTGTATTGCGGACATTCAGTAAATGAGTTTAAGATCTCAATCAAATACATACACATGTATACTCAAATAGTGAATATTCATTTATTAAAATAAATGATTACAATCATAAGGCAATTGCCTTAGGACACTTTTCTGATATCTCTAACATTTGTACTATCTTGATAATTGGATAGGACCTCAGATTTCATTATGGAGTACGATCCCTTAATCTCGATATAATAACGGACATGTATTATTAATTATTATTTCTTGGATTTACTAATGGGCGAGATCTATTCTGTTAGATCGATAGACCCGGTAAGTTGGGAGATAATATTAATAATATGGTGTGTCGTTGATTATTGACGGAATCCATGTCCTGGTGAGATGGGATGATGATGCCCCCTTGATGAGCTCAAAAGGTTCATCATGCTAAACCTTGCAGGTGGATTCAATCCGGCATGATGATAAGGTTGAGTGGTACTAATCAAGGATCCAAAATTTAATTAATTTGAATTGTCAGTAATTTAAATTAATTAACGGGCATTCGATATCTTAAATATGGGGGGATGGATGACTCATAATATGTGGAGCCCATATGAAAAATATGGGGGTTGGTGAGGAAGTTCAATTAAGATCCTTTAGTGGAATGAATCTTAATTAATGGATCGGGTTTCGATCCATTAATGGGCCAAGATCCAACTCCTTCTCTTGGTCCCTTCCTTAGCCCTATAAATACCCTATGAGATCATGAAACCAAAGCTGGATCCAAGAGTTGACACCCTAGGCCTCTCCCCTCTCCCCTCTCTCTCCTATTCTCCCTTAGGGTTCGACCGACGCCAAGGAGAAGAGGCTTCTCCTCTTCGGTCCTTCTTCTTCTCTCCACCATGCTTCGGCTGAGACTCATAGAGACAAGGAAGGGAAGCTCTCTTACTTTTGTGGTGACCAACAGGGGTGGAGAAGTGGCCGACGGCCAGTGGGAGGAGGCACAAGCAAACTTGCGGCGGCGCCGCAAGGTTGAGGGAGGGGCTGAGTTTCGGGTTGTTTGGGTGAGGAAGCCTTCTTCATCTTCTTTTCCTTCCTCTCGAGGTCAGCAACTGGTCCGGTGGCCCTAGGGTAGCTCCGGCGGTCGGCGGTTGGCGGCGCAAGGAAAGAGGAGGTGAAGGCTTGCGGCGAGTAAACCCTAGGAGCTAGGGTTTCTTATTCGGCCAAGTCAAGGAGAAGAGCTTGGTTAGTGTTCCTTGGTGATCTCAGTTCTCATTAGATCGTCACCCACATGACGTCCGGGAAGGGAGGGACATAAGGTAGAAGGCCGCGAGGTAATCGGGAAGGTATAATCTCTTCCCAAGCTCCATATGTTTTATTGTGCCATGATTATTTGCCTCGTCATTTCATGTATGTTTGTTAATTATTTTGATTGTTTGTCATGGATAATAATTAACTAACTGAACCCCAACCATAAACACAAAAGTCGGCGATCCACTCGTCACCTTTTCCACGGTCGAACGGTTAAGCAAATTACAAGGCTCGATCTTTGAGATTGGCCAAGTTGTAATTTGGATCGTTCGATACGACGACGAGATAGTTGTTGGGAGACGGGTCTCCATTCGGATTATTTTTTAAATCTGTAGACATGAAGAGGTCTCTCAAGGACGACCAAGTTTTCGCTAAGGAAACCTGCCAAGCCATACCCAACACATAATGGTTTGGACTAGTGGATGTTGGATAGTGGATGCTCCAAACATATGACTGGGAATAAATTATAGTTCACTAAAATCAAGTACAAAAACCTAGGCTCAGTGGTATTTGGCAACAATGTCACACATAAGATAATTGGGTCAGGTAACGTTGAATTAAATTCTGATTTTATTATCAAAAAAGTTTTATTGGTTGATAATTTTAAGTTTTACTTGCTTAGTGTTAGTCAATTATGTGATACTGGTAATGTAGTCACCTTCACCAACTCTGACTGCCTTATTAGGAGCTTACATGACTCAGAAATAACCCTTAAGGGAGTTAGAAAGAATAATATCTATATTATTAATCTACCATCAACACCTAAGTGTCTTCTGACCCAACTAGAAGAAACTAACTTATGACATAGAAGACTAGGTCACACTCACACAAAATTAATTTTAAATTTGTCAAAATGGACTAATCCCTAAGATTAAAAACCTTGAAAATTCAATCTGCTACCCATGTCAACAAGGTAAACAAACAAAATCAACCCACAAATCTACCCCATCAGATTTAACTCAAGCTATGCTTGAGCTCCTACACCTAGACCTATTTGATTCTCATGGAGCCAAGTCACTAAGTGAAAATCGATACTGCTTAGTAATTATTGATGATTATTCTAGATTTACCTGGGTTAGATTTTTAAAAACCAATGATGAAATATTTGAATCATTTAACAAATTATGTAAAAAACTAGAAAATCAAAATATACTCAAATTAAAAGAATAAGAAGTGATCATGTGGGAGAATTTGAAAACCAAAAGTTTAATGAGTTATGTAAAATAAATGACTATATTCATGAATTTCCCTGCCCAAGAACCTCCCAACAAAATGGGATAGTTCAAAGGAAAAATAAAACCCTTCAGGAATCCGCCAAGACCATACTCAACGAATATAATTTATCCAATTAATTCTGGGCAGAGGCGATTAACACCGCTTGTTATATTCAAAATAAGGTTCTAATAAATAAAAGACACAATAAAACACCTTATGAAATCTATTACCATAGAATACCCAACTTATATTATCTAAGGGTCTTTGGGTGTAAGTTACATATCCTAAATATAAAAGACTATCTAGGAAAATTTCAATCAAAATCAACTCCAGGAATTTTTGTAGGGTACTCAACCTGAGTCGGGTATATAGGGTCTATAACAAACATACTCTTAAAATTGAAAAAACCACGAATGTTATATTTGACGAAGAAATTATAACAAAACCTAACTCAGTCAACTTAACTAATTCGTCAAGTCCAATGACTTCGAATCAAGATCAAGACGAAACTGAACCAACAATTGAACCAAACAATTGAACCAATAATTGAACCAACTCAAATTGTTGATCCTGTTCCAACCTAAAACCTAGTAGTTGGACCTGAGGCTGAACCAAGTTCTATGAGATCTAAGAAACTCAGACTAAATCACCCAACTGACCAAATTATGGGTGATCCATCCTTAAGGGTTAGAACAAGGTCTTCCTTTAGGAATTTAAGTCAGGTTGCTCTGATTTCAAAAATAGAACCAAAAACTATAGAAAGGCCTTACCTAACCCAGACTGGTCATTGCAATGCAAGAGGAATTAACACAATATGAAAGAAGCCAAGTCCGGGATTTAATGCCTAAACCAGAAGGTATGTCCATTATAGACACTAAGTGGGTATTTAGGAATAAGTTGAACGACCAAGGTGAAATAGTAAGAAACAAAGCTCGCTTAGTAGCCAAAGGATTCAGTTAAGTTGAGGGGTTAGACTATGATGAAACCTATGCCCCTGTAGCTAGACTTGAGTCAATTAGGATGCTACTAGCCTATGCAGCCTATAGGGGATTTAAATTATACCAAATGGATGCCAAGTCTGCCTTCTTAAATGGTTTTATAAAAGAGGAAGTTTATATAGGACAACCCCCAGGTTTCGAGAATATTGAATACCCTAATTATGTGTTCAAACTTAGGAAAGCCATTTATGGATTTAAACAAACACCTAGGGCTTGGTATAAAAGAATATCCACCTATCTAATTTCTAAAGGTTTTAACCAAGGTCAAATTAACTCAACCCTATTTGTTAAGACTTTAGAAAAAAATATTTTTGTAGCCCAAGTTTACGTAGATGATATAATTTTTGGATAAACTTGTTGGTGCAGGCAACACCTAAGTCAAACCTGGGTTTTGATAATGGCAAAGGTTTCAAAAGTTAATATATTATGTTGATCTAACATGTTCACTAAGTATACAGGAAAAGAAGCCCTAGGTACACTAGGCACGAAGTCCTGGTCGAGGACTGGGCACGAAGCCCTGGCAAGGAGCTGGGCACCGAAGACCTGCTCGGAAGGTGGGTACGAAGTCCTGGTCGAGGACTGGGCACGAAGCCCTGGCAAGGAGTTGGGCACGAAGCCCTGGCAAGGAGCTGGGCACCGAAGAACTGCTCGGAAGGTGGGCACGAAGACTTGGTCAAGTGCATCGGGCAAAAGTCCAACCGGAGGAGACAGTTGGCAAAAGGTAAACTCTCCTGAGAGGAGTAGGTGAGGACGCGTTCCCCGTCGAGGGAACAGTAGGCATCGGCTCGACCTAGGGCTCCATTTTGGAGACCCAAAGTCAGAACCAAGACAGCTACGGCTGTAAAAATCACTAACATTCTTGCTTTGTTTTGTGTGGTACTAACCCTGGATGCAGGACCGAAGGAACGAGTTTCTGCAGCTCAGAACGCCCCAAAGGAGAGGGGCAGAAGCTAGGCAGGGCGCACGGAGGTCCCGGGCGCACCCAAGGTGAAGGCAAGACAAGCTGAGCAAGTAACGCTTCGGAAGCTCACTGGGGCAGGCGCCCCCAAGCTCCCGGGCGCCCCGGATGCCTCGGGCGCCCTGGGTCCAAGCCAACGAAGCAGATAGAGTTCAAGTCAGCGAGAAGCCAGCCGACCAAGTCAACCCGGGCGCCCCCTGCTTCCCGGGCGCCCCTGTCAAGCCCCGAGCCCGATCCTGGAGGGATAAGGGCTGACCGAGTTGCGGATGAAGGTTTGCGGATCGAGAGACACATGGAGGGCACCCCCAACGTCCCGGGCGCCCCCAGGTGCACTATATAAGGGGCTCGACCCCCAAGGCTTCTGTAACAATTCTTCCAACGCCAATACGCTCTTCGACTCAAGCGCTCTGCTCCGGAAACCTCCCATCTCGAGATTCATGCGCCGACGATGACCCTCTGCTCCGAAGCACGATCCACACCGGGCGTCGGTAACGAAGAGTTTAATCTTTAGTTTACTGTACTACAACTGTAATATTTCTTGTGTAAACATTTGCGCACATATAGAATTGCCTGCAGAAAATGGTCTACGACCGTGGGCCTTGGAGTAGGAGCCGACCGCGACTCCGAACAAAGTAAAATCGCTTGAGTTCTTGTGCTGTGTTTTCAATTCCGCTACGTATTCTCTTAACCTCGAATCCGAAAAGTTTCTTTACGATATTCACCCCCCCTCTATCGTATTGTCTCGATCCAATAAGTGGTATCAGAACGAGGAAGCTCAAATTTGGTGCAACCACCAATTTTAGAATTTTTTTTCGGATTTTCTTCGATTTTTTTTAATCGAATTTTTATCGTTAATCGAGATTGATGCAACACCACTCGATAATTTTTTTCCCTTCTTCCCGCACTACTAATCCAAGACCAAGTCTTGGGACGTTTTTTTCCCTCTCTTTCTTTTTCAGATAATTTCTAAATGGCCATGCAAGAGGGCTTCAGTACCGCCAGACCACCGCTCTTCAGTGGGGAGGATTTCTCCTACTGGAAGAGTAGGATGGAAGTCCACCTGAAAACTCAGGTGGACATGTGGATAATAATCCAGTCCAGACTGGAAATTCCGAAGAATGCTGACGGAGTGCCACAATCCTACACCGAATGGGATACTGCCCTCAAAAGAAAATTTGAAGCTGACGCCAAAGCAACTCAAACACTTCAATGCGGCCTAACCAAAGAGGAGCTGAACTGGGTAGGTCCATTCAACAGTGCAAAAGAACTCTGGGGTAAGCTAATTGAGTTGCACAAAGGAACCTCCGACACCCGGATCAGCAAGAGGGACCTACTACTGAACAAGCTGTACATAATCAAGATGAACGACGGTGAAACAGCAGCTCAGCTTCACGCCAGAATTCAGGAACTAATGAACGACCTTCACACAATCGGTCACAAGGTAGAAAACCGTGACCTGATTAGGTATACCCTTAACGCTTTCCCAAGAAACACCTTGTGGGTATCTATGGTAGATGCGTACAAAGTTTCAAGGGACTTGTCTAAAATTAAATTAGATGAACTATTTTCCGAACTTGAATTACATGAGCAGACTAACTGCACACTGGCCGAGAAAGGCATTGCCTTTATTGCAGGTAAAACTGGAAAGATAACCAAGAAGAAGGCTCAACCTGAGCCCGAGTCTGAGTCAGATTCAGACTCAGAAGACAGCGAAGGAGATCGACCCAAGCTGGTCCGGCTTGCACAGAACTACTACAAGGAATTGAAGAATCAATCCAACAGAAGAAAGGCCAGCCAAAAGAAGGAATATCCAGCTGAACCAACTAAGAACAAATCAAGTGTGACTTGCTTCGAATGTAACAAAAAGGGACATTTCAAATCGGAATGCCCTAACCTAAAAGAAGCCAAGAAAGCAAGAAGAAAGAAGGCGCTTCAAGCAACATGGGACGAGTCTTCCTCTGAAGAAGAAGAAGAGGCCCCACAGTCGAACTTGCTCGCCCTGACTGCCTCAGACGAAATCGAGAACGAGTCAGAATCAGAACCGGACGACGGCAAACTCACGTTTTCAGAGGATGGCGAAATCACTGTAAGTGGTTTTTCTAGAAATCAATTATGTGAATTAATTGCCTATCTTTCTCGAGACTTGGCGAAAGCCAAAATCCGAGTCGAATCTCTCCGACAGGAAGTAAAACACATGAAAGAGGGAGCTGACTCTAGATCCTTAACTGAGAAGGTTCAAGAAGGAACCTCTACTCAAGTTGAAAAACTTGAAAAAGAGAACTCCTCCTTGAAAACTCAAGTCAATGACCTTAGATCAGCCTTAGAACGATTCACTTCTGGTTCCAAGGGTCTTGACATGATTCTTGGAAAACAAAAGTCGGTTCTAAATCGATCCGGATTAGGCTATAGAACCAAGTCTAGACAAAGATCATACTATGTTGTACTGAACCAGTCCAAACCTAAAACTCAGGCATGGGTACCCAAACTGTGCCTGAATAAACAAACTGGATCAAATCAGTATTGGATCCCCAAAGACAAGATTCACATCTTGGCAAACCATTATCGTGGCTTTAGTCCAGGGGGAGCCAAATTAAAAACGATATTCATAGTTAGATAAATTTCTATTCTTGTTTTTAATTTGCATGATTGATTGTTTATTTAATTTCCGTAATTTACCATGCTTAGACTTAGGACTGGTTAGATTAAGGACTGAACCAATTAAACTGAAACTTGAACAACCTAGTATTGGGTGGCGGTGAGATGATAGTACGTTAGAGAAGCCTCTTCTAATAAGGTCAAGTATACTCTACTTGGTCTCTTTAGACTGGTGAAACTAGCCGAAGCTACCGATCCAAGACCCAAACTAGTTAGACCAGAATTTTTCAAGAAATAATCTTGAAAATGAAATTTCATCAAAAGGCTTTGTCAAGGAAAGTGTTGATGATCCAATAAGGCTACCGCCAAAGAAGGCCTAGTGCCTCGCCAAGACTTGGAAGCCAATTTTTGAAATTCAAATTCAAATTATTCTTTGTCAAATTTGAATCTAACACAAATTTTTAGTTGATTGTAGACTCAAACATCTTTTTAAAACAAACTCAAAATCAACTATTTTCAAAATTAATTTAAAATTTTCAAAATAAATCATAATTTTTCAAAATAATTCTATCTACTAAAACCTATCTCACAAAACCTATAAGGCTAATATGATTGACAACCCTAGATTGGGTGAGACAGACTAGGTTGTGAAAATCAATTTAGGCTATTCCTGATTCTAATTGGATCCAAATCAACAAAACTCTTTATGTGTAGGAACATAAAGATTTGGACCAATGGATGTTGGATAGCGGGTGCTCCAGACATATGACTGGGGATAAATTGAAATTCACCAAACTCAAGTTCAAGAACCTAGGCTCAGTAGCATTTGGCAACAATGCTACACTCAAGGTGATTGGGTCAGGTAATATTGAACTTAAATCTGACTTTGTTATTAGGAAGGTTCTTTTGGTTGAAGATTTTAAATTTAACTTGCTTAGCATAAGTTAATTGTGCGATACTGGTTATGTAGTTACCTTTACCAACTCTAACTGCCTAATTAGAAACTTGCAAGACTCAGAAATCATGCTTAAGGGCACTAGGAAAAATAATGTTTACACTATAAACCTACCACTAGTACCTAAATGCATGTTAACTCAGTTAGAACAATCAAACCTCTGGCATAGGAGATTAGGTCACACTAATTTGAGAATAATTTCAAAAATCACCCAACTTGGCCTAATTAAAGGTATCCCTAAAATTAAGAACCATGAAAACTTAATATGTAAATCATGTAATCAAGGTAAACAAACCAGGTCTAATCACAAACTAATTCAATCTGATCTAACACAAACCACATTTGGGCTCCTGCAGCTTGACCTATTTGATTCACATGGAGCCAAGTCACTAAATGGAAACCGGTACTGCTTAGTAATAGTTGATGATTACTCTGGGTTTACCTGGGTTAGGTTTCTAAAGACCAAAGATGAAACCCTAAACCTATTCAATGATTTTTGTAAGTTAATTGAAAATCAAAACGATACCAAAATCAAAAGACTTAAGAGTAACCACGGGGGAGAGTTTGAAAATCAACGATTCGAGGAATTTTGTAAGGTAAATGGGTATATACATGAATTTTCGTGTCCTAGAACCCCCAGCAAAATGGGATAGTTGAAAGGAAAAATAGAACCCTATAGGAAGCCGCTAGGGCTATGCTCAATGAATTTAATCTAGCTAACCAATATTGGACATAAGCAATTAGTACGGCTTGCTACTTCCAAAATAGGGTACTAATTAACAAACGAAACAATTAAACACCCTATGAATTATACTACCATAGACTTCCAAACCTACATTACCTAAGGGTCATTGGGTGCAAAGTCCATATCCTAAACACCAAGGACTATCTAGGTAAATTCCAGTCTAAGTCAACCCCAGGCATATTCTTAGGATATTCAACAACAAGTAGAGCTTATAGGGTTTACAACAAACAAACTAAGAAAATTGAAGAAACAACAAATCTAATATTTGATGAAGAAATCAACTCAAAATCTGATAATCCATATCTAAATTCATCAAATACTGATCAAGAAGATAATGAATAAGCTGTTGAACCTTTAATTGAACCCATAAATGAACTAACTATCGAACCAACTAGTGAATCAATTGAACTAACTATTGAACCAACCCGAGTAGTTGAACCAAATATTGAACAAAACCGACCAGCCGGACCTGAGGCTGAACCAAGTTCTAGAAAAACCAAGAAACCCAGACTCAGTCACCCAACTGATCAAATTGTGGGTGATCCAATTTTAGGAGTCAGAACTAGGTCCTCCTATAGAAACCTTAGTCAGATAGCAATGATTTCAAAAATTGAACCTAAGACTATAAAGGAAGCCCTACATGATCCTGATTGGATCATAGCTATGCAAGAAGAGTTAGCCCAATTTCAGAGGAACCAAGTCTGGGAACTAGTATCTAAACCTGAGGGCAAATCCATCATTGACACTGAGTGGGTTTTTAGGAATAAGCTAAACGATCAAGGAGAAATAGTTAGAAATAAAGCCCGCTTAGTAGCAAAAGGGTTCAGTCAAGTAGAAGGGTTAGATTATGAAAAAACATATGCCCCAGTAGCTAGACTTGAGTCCATTAGGATGTTATTAGCCTTTGCATCCCATAAAGGATTTAAACTCTATCAAATGGATGTAAAGTTAGCTTTTCTAAATGGATTTATTAAGGAAGAAGTTTATGTAGGACAACCCCCTGGTTTTGAGGACTTAGAAAGACCAGACCATGTTTACAAACTCACTAAAGAACTTTATGGACTAAAACAAGCACCTAGGGCCTGGTATGAACGCTTATCAACCTACCTAATTTCTAAAGAATTTAAACAAAGACAAATTGACTCAACCCTATTTATTAAGACCCTACGAAAAGAAATCTTTATTGCCCAAATCTACGTCGATGACATAATCTTTGGGTCAACCAACTCGAACTTCCTAAAAGAATTTGTTAAAATAATGGAAAATGAATTTGAAATGAGCTTAGTTGGTGAGCTCAATTTCTTTCTAGGGATACAAATTAAACAAACTAGGGATCGAAACTATGTCCATCAATCTAAATATGCTAAGGAGTTAATAAAGAAATTCAAAATGGACAACTCCAAAAGCATAAGTACCCCCATAGCCACAAATATAAAAATAGATAGTGACCCTGATGGTAAACCAGTAGACCTTAAACTCTATAGAAGTATGATTGGAAGTCTACTGTACCTTACAGCCAACAGACCTGATATCCTTTTTACTATAGGAATGTGTGCTAGATACCAAACCTGTGCTAAGGAAACACACTTAGCAGCCTTAAAAAGAATACTAAGATATGTTAAGGGCACCCTAAATGTAGGGATTTGGTATCCTAGGACCTCAACTTTTGACTTGTTAGGATACTCTGATTCTGACTATGCTGGTTGTAAATTAGATAAAAAGAGCACAAGTGGAAGCTGTCAACTATTAGGAAATAGTCTAGTAAGTTGGTGCAGCAGAAAACAACACTGTGTAGCTCTATCCACAACTGAAGCTGA